>FIZT01027423.1:0-22916 GCA_900065295.1 Paracoccus marginatus | reverse complement strand
GTTAAATTCTAATTGACGCATTATTAGCACTAGCATCAAAAAGTGGCCCAAAAACCGGCCAGAAAGTGCTAGCATTTTTTTGTCGGTGTGCTAGCATAATACTAGCATAATGCGGATAAATTGTAGCATTTCAGTACAATGCTAGCACAATAGTATTTTTTGAAATTAGATTTTGATGAAACAGTCTGTTGATGAATTTTTCCAATCGCTCTTCCCTCGACAAAGTAGGAGTAGTCAGTCGTTTTCGTCTTGAAGCATCGACCGTGTTCTGAGCTAAAGACAATCGAAACGACACAGTGTATACTGTATAGAACTAATAAATCATACCCATCATCGAGTCGAATCGCTGCAATACTCGGGCTCTCTACGAACCAATACGTACATTTATATCGCTGCCATGATTTAAATTAATGTGTCACCACGTACGCGACTACATATAAATACGCTCGGTAAGCAATTGAAAACAGACCCAACCGAACACACGATTGTAGTTCATGCAACATAGTTGAAAACCTAAGCAGATACCGTTGCAGCGACCACGAGACATAATACTTAATATGAACGATGACTGATTTGCTTGTTGGCCGAATAAAGATGCTAAATGATTTACGAGCCGAGTCGCTCGTCGTAGCGAAATTTTTTTTATAAAGTCATTACGTCGGTTCATTCTCTCGTTGTCTTGTAGACTTGTACATATAGTCAGGTGAGAAGAAAACGCATCCGTGCTGAGCGTCTGACGTCGTCGTTATTCCAACAATAGTAGGTACCTGGTAGTTAAAGAAAGGTGTGTTTTTTTCACTCTTTAACAATGCGTAGTGATTTTTTCTTCGTTTTAATGCTGGTTTAATGGATCTTACGTATACGCTGAACACGTTACGTTAGTTTGGCAATGCGATGGCGAAATCTGCACGCAGTTAGGTACGTAGGTAGGTATTCGAGGCGTGTGCAGTTTTGGATAAACTGATCTTGCGTCGAAATCATTCCCATGTTACGACGAACGCATTTATTATTCTGTTTTCGCACCGAAATGATGCAGGTACCTCTACAACACACGCACACAGAACCGCGTGTAGTTTGACCAAACTGGATGCATTTCTACCCCCTTGACTGGTAGGTAGTAGGTACGTAGGTAATGTACAAGTCGAAGTAGACTAACAATAGAGCATTGGTAAACGCGACGACGGCTCAAACTCGAGTACCTACGTACGCTTTCTTTAATGATAATACGTGATTTGCGTACGAACAAGAGAATTTCTTTGATGTTGCTTTATAATATGATGCTGTTTCACTAGTCGACAGACATTCGGACAGGTTGTACGAACATATACCTTATAAAGTAGCTAGGCATCTCCACGTCTACGTATGTCCAAGTCCGCATGTACAACTGTACATGTACCTGGGCTGGTGGGTAAGGTATATATGTATGTACATTATACATTACATATCCTCCACACGTATAAATCCATCGCTGTTCGATTCGACCGAATTGTAATTATCGACGACGGTAGACACTATCCAAGTATGTGTAGAACCATTGTCGTATGACTAGATTCGCTTTGCTTTATGGAGCAACGAGCAACTATAGTTGCTTAACGGAAGTTGAGCGAGTCGCGTGCAGATGAAAATATTAACCAATTAGTGTCTTCGGTATGGTATACTTATATCTCAGATTCAAGTTCATGGATGAGGATGTACATGACCTGCCATTTGAAAAAAATTTCAATTTTTGAAAAAACTGCCTCTAAAAAATTCAAAACTGCGTGTATCTCTCGCAAATAAAACGATCACAGAGAGAGAGTGAGGCGGCGTCGGCGTTATTCAAATAAACGCAAAAACATATCGAATATTTAAATAATTAGATAACCGACTTGATCCCATGGTCGTAAGAAATACTAAAAGGGTCAACTTCGAACCGTATTAAATTCGCCAATTAGTCGACCGATCCCCGTATACCTTACCTACCACCAAACCTCCACACCTATCAGCTTTAATTGCTGGTCGACCTTTAATGTAAAAACCCCTATAATCCGCGCCACGATTTATCTGTAATTAAATAGGTGTACGTAATAATGAAAAATAAAAAGAAGGGAAAAATCATCTAAATATTATAGCCGTTTCGCCCGACGATGCACAAGCAGATCGTTCTATAGGTACGTGTAATAGTCGTTTTACGTATCCAATTCGAACGTTTGCGACGATGATAGTAATTAAGTATCTACCTACATATGTATGTATAATTCGTTAACGAATTTTTTTCTCTGTCTGCACTCTCTGCACGCTGTGTTCTCCGCATCGTCGGGCCAGAAATCCGGTAACCAGACTCCTGCTCGCTACTTGGATTTAGAAAACGACCCAACCTCGTTAATAACTATACTCCGGGTTAATATCTGACACGTTCGAGATTCGATACTACTCGGAACAATGACTCTGATTAACTGGAGCAATTACCTACCTATACGCATACTGCGGCGTGTATTAAGTAGTCTGCGTGTATTTTTTAAATATTCGTACTTGAGTTTGAAAAAAAAATGTGGAGAAAAAAATACTATAGAACGAACGCCTCTCGAGTTACACGAGAGGATCTACGTTTCAAGAAAAATACTTGCATACGCAGGTTATAATCCGATGGATGATGGGGGTACCTGCTTACATAAAAGATTATTGCTCTAGTGCGATAGGTACTTAGGTAGGTACTTGACCAATGTGAAGTTATGCTCGTACGTCAAGTAGTGATGTATACGAGTAAATTATTAAAAGGTTTTCTGATATAATGATATGGATGGGAACTGAATAATTTATAATAACCGAAGAGGTGAAGTTTAAACGTTCCTTATCGAAATGTAAACATAACTCTGCTAGTTTGAAAAAATAATTCAATTCGTCGATGAATAAAAAATTGAATCATGAGAATAAATTGATAAAGACTCGAAGTAACCGTGAGCACTACAGAGAAATGGCTGAATATACGCGTTTTTCATTCGTGGAATTTGAATCGTATGAGATCCTTTCCATTGATAGAGAAAAATTTTGAAAATTTCTTTATTGGAATGCGTCTAATGTCTATCTCAATAGATATACGTAGAAGGCGACGAATATCAAATAGGTATAGAGGTTATCGAATAGTATCGTTAACGACAGTCGACTGCTTCACATTCGTCATCGTATTCTGTCTCATCAGATACCAGTGTTGATGGATTCATAGTTCATAACTTCGTACAAAGGCTTTGGCGAAATAACAGGGTCATTTGGTTCAACATTTCGTGTCATTAAAATATATCTACGTGATTTATGAAGTGAATACTAAAACAATGATCAAAAGATTGAATAGGTACCTATTTCGAGTTATAATTTTGCTCGAAATTGGAATAAAATTCAATTTTGGGTCAGAGAAAATTGAAAAATCGTTGCTTGCAAAGGATGAAAAGAAATTTCAAATTTTTTTGTGATTTGTCAAATTTTTCAAAAAAAAATGAATTTTTTAATTTCTTAAAGAAAATAATGTTTTGTAAATTTTTCAAAGAAATCAAATTTTTTATATCATTTAAGAAGATAGAATTCTTCAAACTTTTCGAATTTAAAAATTGAAATTTTTCTAAAAATAAAAATTTTTAAATTTTTTGAAAAAATGAAGTTTTTCAAATTTTTAGATTTTTCAAATTTTAAAAAATGGTAATTTTTTTCATTTTTTAAAAAAAAAAATCTGATTTTTAATTTTTAAAGTTTTTAAAATCAAAAAATGAAATTAAAAAAAAATTTTCAGTTCTAAAATTGAAAAACATCAAAAAAAAATTGAATTCAAAATTCTAAAACAATGATTAAGAGAAAGGATAAGTTTGAGTATCTATCTACATTCTAAAATTTCGATTTTTTGATTTTTTTTTTTTTTTCGTTTTCCGGCAAACAGAAATTTTTGATATGTATTTTCTAAAAAATAAATTTTTCAACAGACCGAAACTTTTTCAGAATTTTCTGTAATCCAACGAAAATGAAAAACTCATGAATTTTTTTTCATTTAAAAATCTTGGATACAAAGAATAAGTACTTATTTGAAAAAAATCAAAAAATCAAAATAGATATTTGCCGAAAATCTTGCAAGTTTTGAAATTTTTCGAATCGACAATTTGTCAATTGAAAAAAAAAATTAATAGTTGTTGAAAATTGAATTTTAAAAGTTGAGAAAAAAAATTTGTTCCGTTTGTGGTATTTTTTGAGAGAATTTGGAGCACCTAGCTAGCTAGTAGCTACCTGCCTACCGATCCACCTAGTACCTTACATTCGAAAACATTTTTTAGGTCAAACTCGATTTTTTTCTACAGGTAGATACGAAGAGAAAAACAGCGATAGATCCGCTCCCCTCCCCTTTGAAAAAAATCCAAAAAATTCTGAGAATGTAATACGATATTGAAAATGCAAACTCTCCCGTCTTCCGGCACCAAAGGTGCAACACTGATGGTCTTCTGAAATGTTCAAGGTCATTTCAGTGATTGGAAAAATCTGAAAAAATTTCACAACACTTTCTTCAAGCTCCTGGATCTAAGTGTAGAATTTGAAAAAAATCAGTCTAAAATGGACAAATATGGGAATAATAAGTATTCCAAGGCTCTACCTATCCTCAGAGGGCGTAAAAGTTTTGACGATATTCCACCAGGGGATGAATGGCACCTTCCCTTAGCACACCAAAGCCTTTCGATTTCCTTCAATTAACATAATAAAATATACATGATACTCACCCTCGTATGAGATCACCTTCAGATCGGAATCAGCTCGCGAGCTTTTGTTCAAAACAATCAGCACGCACAAGGCCATCTCAAACAGCACACGGCAGTGAGCGACCATTTTACCGTGTTGATGGATCCTGCAAACAAGCAAAAAAAAAATCGCAAATTATAATACCTACATTCATTATACTTCTTATAATAATATTATGAACGCGGTTGGCATAAGCTGCGTCGAAAAATTCACACCTCGAGTGGGACGAAAATTGAAAAAATATTTCGTCGACGCGACGTAATATTTCAGTTAAACATCATTTTTAACCGGATATACGACGAACACGTTTGCTGGCACTATCAATTAACACGATCTATTATTCGTTAACATTTCGCACTCGAGTTTTACAGTTGTTCTCGAAATACACTTACATGACGATTAGCAAATAGCAAATCGTCGTCTAGCTCGAGTAGGTATTTCCGTCGAGCAGCAGCCGACTACGTACGTACTGATTGCGATGGCAATGACAATGACCAATAGACAAGACGATAAAATTCGAGTCGTCGAGCCAAACGCGAATTTTATCGATTCGATTGCGATCACCGGCATCAATCACACGTGAGGCATTTTTTTTTTTTTTTTTTTGAGGCATTTTTTTTTTTTTTTTTTGAGCGTTCACAAATTAATACCATAACGTCTCTCGGCAGTCTCGGTCGACGCGATACGCAAACCTACATGGTAGAAAGTTCGCGACGCGACGTACCGAGAAACGAAAAACCACAGCGTCTCTGCTGGAAAGGTACCTAGAAAAAAGAAAGAAAAAAAGAAAACAATACGTTATGTTTTCTGGGAAGCAGGCTGGCTGGCTGGCGACCGGTACCCGAAGGATGTTACCAAGTATGGAGAGTGTAGCGCAGCGCAGAATAAGAGATCATCGGCATAAATGTGTACGTCTATTGAATTATTTACGAAAGTCGAAGATGAACGGTTGCCTATTACGGGAACTAGTATACCGGGCAGGCTGTGTGGCTGCGATTGCGGATGGTCGTTCGATCTGTGGCCAGGTTTTGATAACCAGCATTCGAGAAGGTTGCCGTTAATTCGAAAAAAAAGAACATGTAAAAGTCTACCTTAATGTAGAAACGATCGAGACTACTTTGGTAATTTTTTTTTTCTTTTTCATTTTCAAGAAGAGATGCCATCGCTAGACCATCATCTATAATGTGATTTAGGTAGATGTAGTTCGATCGAGTCGAATAACGTAGGTAGATAAATGTTAACCCTTTGAGCAGTTAGATAATACGAATGCGATTGTTGCTGGGTAAAGTGATAATTAAAGCTAATGTGATGGATGTTTTGGATTAATTATAGGCTAGTTGCGGTACTAAATTAGGGTTCGATTTGACTGCATGGTGAGGTTTCGTTCACCTTCGCGGAAACAACGACGCTGGAGCGTGTAGGGAAAATTTCTTAAAAATATTTTCAAAAAGAAAGACGCGAGGTGTTGGGAGACACCCGACAGAATCGAAGCTTTATTTGCATTATCGTTCTGTAGGTGAAGTTTGAAGGGAAATGATAAATTTAATTTTAAAAAAAATTGATGAAATTCCAAAAAAAAAATTTGTACAATTTAGCAATTTTTCAAAAAACTGACAATTTTAGAAAATTGCTAAATCGCTCAAAGTTGTGCAATTTTTTCAAACAGTGAAAATTCTTCAACATTGAAAAATTGCCAAATACTTCAAAATTGTCAAATGTTTCAAATCCATCCAAATTTTTAGAATTGACAAATTTTCCAAAATTGCTAAATCGTTCAAATGATAAAATTTGTTAAACTGTCAAATTTTTCAGAATTGACAAACTTTCCAAAGTTGTAAAATTTTATTTTTTCAAAATTTTAAAATTCTGTAATATTTGTCCAAAATTTTAAAAATTTTCAAGCTTGTAAAACCGTCAAAATTTTCGAATTATCAAACGTGCCAAAACTATTAATTTTTTTCAAAATTATGAAATTCGTCAACATTGATAATTTTTCAAAAATGTCAATTTTTCTAAAATTCCCATATTGTCCAAAATTGTAAAATTTTTCACAATCGTTCAATATTTTCAGAATTGTAAAATTTTGCAAAACTGTAAAATTTTCAAAAATTCCTCAATCGCTCAAAATTATGAAATTTCATTTTTTCAAAATTTTAAAGTTATTCAACATTACAAATTTTTTTGAAACTTATCGTATTGTCCAAAGTTGTAAAAATTTTCAGAATTGTTGAATTTTCCAAAAATGTCAAATTTTCCAAAAATTGCTCATTTGTTCAAAATCGTAAAATTTTTTAAAACTCAAATTTGGAAAAATTGATAATCATAAAAATTCAAAAAATGAAATGAAATCAACAATTGTGAATCAATTTAAAAGAAGGAAAAGAAGAAGAAATCAAACAAAAAGGTTACTGGCTTGTCTAAATTCATTTTTCCGCCAGGAAAGTCCATATCAATTACCTGCCTAGGAAGCCAAACAAGCGGCTGTTTTAACATAAGTAATACGTTATTGATCGGCAAAAAAATCGTTTGGCTTCGTCTATCTACAGAAGATTAACGATGATAATGTTTATTAATTTTTTTTCTATCTGTTCTCGTTCGAATTATCTACTTATAATAACATTGATGCGTCAGACGAACGTGGGTAAAATTCCCAGATAACGTATCATAGATAAAACTGTTTTTGGCGTCGAATCATAGAACAATGAATTCGATAATGACAGCTAATAGGTATATACATTTTTTATTTGTCATAAATTCGTAGAATATCTACGTCTCATCATGCAAACTGGAGAATCAAAATCGAAACTGTGGTGCAATTTGTCGAGAAAATCTCCGAAAATAAAATTGAAATAAAAACTAGGAAGGTATAAGTACGTAGACGTACAGGAGCTGATCTGGTTTCCGGTACTGGCGGTAACACGGTGTGGTTAGTGGTTCGATAAATATACCTAGCATTAGCTGGGAAGAAAGGCTCGAGAGTGAGAAGTATCTAAATAGGTAGGTACGCAGTTGTGATATTCCAGCTGCATTACCCGGTAACTCGAACGTTTTAGTTTCGTGGCAATTGATCGTAAAAATGGTACGTTTGCGAGGTAACAAGAACATTAAACATGCAACTCGCCTTGTATACGTATTATTGTACTAGATATCTGGAATAGAGTCGTAGAGATAACGTACAATACCCAGACTGCCATCAATTCGTCCAGCAGCGAAACTGGATGGCTACTGTTTGTGTTTACACAGCTTCTGAAATGCAGATCTCAGTATATAGCCGTTCAAATTGACCAATTTTTTCCTTCTCAACGTAGTATACTACCACAAGTTCATATACCTGACTATACGTCTAAACAAGCAGCAAGCAGTCTGGAATAGGCGCCAATATGCAAAATAAGCTCGTACACACGTTAAAATCACACGTGATTAGTATGATAACTCGATGCGCTGCAGAGCCGTACGAGAAGCACGAGGTTCATATAAAAGCAGAGATCAAAGAGTGGAACGCGTGCACTTCTCAACCGTAGATGTACGTAATGTGTAATGTGTTTCACTACGGCGTAAATTATTATTCAGTTGATTTAACTTCCTGTTAGCGTTGTGGTGTTTGGTGTTGATTTTTTTCCTCTCATTTTCGTCCATGTGCGTAGGTAAGGTACTATCACTGCGCGATATGTAGGCCTATGCGCGTACGATGCGCTGGCTGGCTGGCTGGCTGGCGCTGGCTACATCGTCGTCGCTTACATATTAATAAACACGCAGTACCTCTAACACCACTACTCAATTAACCAAATATCAATCATTTCTATACGCGCTGTTGTATTTCATACAGTTCACGGTCTAAGCATCTCGGGCTGGTAAAAGCATGTGGCTGCGTAGAACCTCGTATCAGACGCGTTAATGCACCGTACGAGCTGTTCAAAGCGTGCTATCTTACTTGTATTGCGCTGCTGATCATACCGCACCGCGGTTAATTAACTTCAGTCACTAAATTGATCATAAGAAGCGATTCTTCGTTGAAAATTTTACAATGATTCGGGAAAACTTGGTGTTTATCCCTTATCTTTCCCACTTATACCTAGATTACGGTACTTCTAATCGATGAATTGACCTTGGTTTTGAACTCGGCGCATCGAAAAACATTGAAATCGATATGCATGACGCGTTTTTATCAATTTTTCAACTCTCTCCCCTCGTTTCACCCCCACCACTGATCATAAACAACTAAAAAATGATCTGATTCAAGGATAGAAAAAGAAGGCTTGGCGTTTCGATTGAATTAAAAAATTTTATTGCTCAAAATTCAAACATTTATTCCACGTGTTCGAGTATATGGAGCAATTTTTGGAAATCTAAGGGAGGGGATGGGGTGGGAATACTGAAAAGTGATAAAATACCATTATGCATATCGATTTCCTGGTTTTCAGCTAAACTGATGCCAAATACGACGGGTATTTTTGGCTTTTCATGAGATTTTTGGTCAGATGGAGCAATTTTTCCACGATTGGGGAGGGGTGGGATAAGGAAGGGGTGGCGACTCTGAAAAAGTGATAACATACCGTCATATGGGTATCGATTTCATGGTTTTCAGCGACGCTGATTTCAAATCTGACGTTCATTTTTGTCTTCGGTGAAATTTTTGAGTAGATGGAGCAATTTTTCCATGATTGGGGAGGGGTGGGATAAGGAAGGGGTGGAGACTCTGAAAAAGTGATAAAATACCGTCATATGGATATCGATTTCATGGTTTTCAGCGACGCTGATTTCAAATCTGACGTTCATTTTTGTCTTCGGTGAAATTTTTGAGTAGATGGAGCAATTTTTCCACGATTGGGGAGGGGGGGATGAGGAAGGGGTGGAGACTCTGAAAAAAGTGATAAAATACCGTCATGGATATCGATTTCATGGTTTTCAACGACGCTGATTTCAAATCTGGCGTTCATTTTTGTCTTCGGTGAAATTTTTGAGTAGATGGAGCAATTGTCCCACGATTGAGGGGGGAGGTAAGGAAGGGGGGATTATTCTGAAACAAATAATGAAATACCATCGTGGATATCGATTCCATGGTTTTTAGCGACGCTAATTCCAAATCTGGATTTTATTTTTATCCTCGATAAGATTTTTGGCCAGATAGAGCAATTTTTCCACAATTGAGGGGAGGGATGAGGTAAGGGAAGGGGTAGATACTTTGAAAAGTGATAATATACCGTCATGGATATCGATTTCATGGTTTTTAGCGACGCTGATTTCAAATCTGGCCTTCAATTTTGGCTGTAATGAAATTTTCGAGCAGATTGCTGTGAAAAGACAAAATTTTCGACGTAAAAAATCGCCACACGTAAAATGTGGGCTCGCCAGTCTTTTTTGGGCGCCGCTATTTCGTCGTTATTCGCGCCAAACACATCATGGTGACCTTGGATATGTCAAAATCTCCAATGCGCGGAATGGGTACACTCGTCTCATGCATCTATTTCAAGTGTCCACCTTGTTTTTAACAATCGAACGATGTGATGTACCCGTCAAGCTGCGATCCAACAAACGTCGAGGTATAGAATTAATTTCACATGAATTATTAATTTGGATAATAGACGTGTGGTCTTCTGGGATGTCGGGGAGCAACTCGGAGAGCACACGCCGCCGCGCCGTGCCGCGTCGAGCTGCAGCAGTTTAAAAAAGCCAACGTAAAGTCACTTGTACACAATAGCACGAGGGCGTTGGACAAGTTTTATAATGACCTTGTCGTGACCCTACCTTCTCCGATAGAGAACCCACATCAAAGGTATCGATGTGCTTGATTTGGATAAAGCGTGAAAAAAGTGGTTTTCAACATTGATTTTTCATAAACCAGTTTACCCGCGTGTCTGTTGGTCTTTTTTTCTTTCTTTTTTTTTTTCACTTCGTGTACGTAAGTATTGTTTACTCGGCTACCAAAAAAAAAACACATCTTTTATAACGGTTCGCTATGCGTGTTTTCGTGTTGCGAGATGACCACTTTCACTGGTGGTAGTGGCGACGGACGCGGACGTCGCCGTCGTCTGTCGAAGGCTGCCTAGTTGATTGGTTGATTTTGTGCGTGTGTGGGCGCTCGTAAATATTATTCTAAGGCGGGGAAAAAAAATACCATCCGATAGAAAAGCTACTGAATTACGACCAGCAGCGGTAATGCCATTCTCGAAGCGAAAATTCCGTGTTCGTGGTGCTGATTTGCGGTTTCTGTACGTTGTATCTACGCGTATATAAGACGACGAGATTTATAGGCATCGGTTGTCGCCGTGCTTACGCCCAAATCACACAGACCAGTTGACAGGAGAGAAGTTTAGTAACCCCTTTTTAAACACCTTTTATATACGTAACTATTATAAAGTAGGTGGATGTATATTAGGTATTATATACGATATCTTGCGAGAACAGATGTACGTACGTGTACCTAATGGTACGCGCATCCGTGTTCTGCGCTATAGTGCACCCAAAAACCGGAGACCATTTTACCAGTTTCACGTGTACGTATATAATTTCCGTTTCCAGAGCCAAACGCGCCTTATAATTTCAATGTAAATCGATTGATATTCAACGTACAAACCGACAATTTCTTTCGAAAGGACAATACGCGCGAGCGATGCTCTCTTCGACGGTCTCATTGCATGGCACATCCATATACATACGTATAGATGTGTCGTCCATGTCCTAGGTGGTGGGTACCAAGTATAATGGATGAAGTTGAGGATATCTGTAGTTTACTAAAGAGTTTTCGTGTTCGTGCTTCGAACTGTCTAATTGATTAGGTATTTTGCAGCGAGAAATTGCTTTTAGTTTGATTATTGCGACTTTGGGGTGGTTACGAGCTTTGCAGAATGAAAGAAGAGTTTTCACGGAGAACGACTGATGTTTTGGGAAATTTTCAATGCAAGTGAATTGTCGTTCGGATAATTTTTAATTTTTGGTATTCTACGATTTTTTTGCTTGAAAATGAAAAAAATTGGGGATTTTTAAATTGAATTCTAGAAATTTTCCAATTCTGCAATCTGTTCTAGAATTCTGAAGGTTTATTTTTCGATGTAAAAGTGTTTGAAAAATTCCCAATTACATACATCAATTTCGAAAAAAAAAATTATAATTTATCAATTTTTCAAACATTTCAATTTCGTCAAATTTTAAACGAAAAAAAAAATTGATTCCATCAATTCTTCGACTGAATTCCATTTCATCAATTAATTTTCTGATTGTAAAAATATTTTATTTTTTCTAAAATTTTGGTACCTACCCACGATACTTACGCTCAGTAGAGAGTAGGGAGAAGGAAGGATCTGGAATTTTTTAAATATATTTTCTTCATCTTTCAATTTCATCAAAAAAATTTCAAATTTTGAATTTATAATTTTTTTAAAATTTTTATTTTGGTCAATTCTTTGAAAAAAATTGTATAATTTTATTCATTCAACAATTTTTCAAAAATTTTTAATTTTATTAATTTTGGAAAAAATATAAATTTTTTAGCATTTAAATTAAAAAAAAAATTAATTTAATAAGTTTTTTAAAAAATTCAATCTTATCAATTCTTCAAAAAAAACTGCTTCTAATGGAGAGTGGTGGAGGAAGAGGAGGGGGTAAACTCTGGATTAATATTTCTTTCATCTTTCAATTTTATCAAAAAAATTTCAATTTTTTTCAATTTTTAGTTTGGTAAATTCTTAAAAAAAATTGTTGTATCATTTTTTAGAAATTTTTAATCCATAAATTTTTCAAAAAAATTTTCAATTTCATTAATTTTTTTTTTTTTTTTGGGGGGGGGGGGTATTATTTTATTATTTGTAAAAAAAATTTTTATTTTATTTATTTTTTTTTTTTTTTTGGGGGGGGGGGGGTATAATTTCATCATTTGTAAACTTTTTAGAAACTTTTTTCATAAATTTAAAAAAAAAAAATACAATTTAATAAATTTTCTAAAAAATTCAATTTCATTCAAAAAAATATTTTTTATTCGATCATGTTCAAACATTTTAATTTTTTTTTTTCAATTTTGATTTCATCAATTTTTTTTCAAATCTACTCTGTCTCTTCGATACCACTTCACAACTCGAAATACATTCGACTCATTCTCAAGTGGTACCATGACGCATGGCATACACTACGAGGAAAAGAAACTCGAAGCACTCGACTCTCGGATCATCAATTTTATCAAACTTTTACCTAATGTAATATCCGAAAATAGATTCACTTTATCGATTACCCAGAACAGAACGTAGCTTCGTCGATTCTGTCAACAAACGTATCTCCTGAGTAGATACTTGATATTATCTTGCTGGAAAAATAGGTAGATATAGATATATAGGTATAGTTGGGTAAGTTGGCGTTCTAGTGAAATCAATTTAGTGGCCGATGCTGCCGGTAAATTCCCCGGATGGCGGCGAAAAATGCTCGAGATATTGAAAAGCTCGTCTTGATCTGCAATAATTTAATAATAAATCGCGTAACTAATTTTAGGAACGAGACGTGAACAAATTCCCAGAAGCAATTGGCCGGCTGGCTGGAGGCTTGGTGCGGTGTTCGTACGTATACTTCGACGCGTGTTTATGTTGAAATTACTTTTCAAAGTTGGTTCGACAGAGTTCGGCTTCGAGTGGACGAATTCGTTCTCGATAAATGAGTAAATCTCGGTTTAGAAATAGGTAGTTATACTCACCGAAGTCGAACGAGTAGGTATTTGTACACAAGCAGGGAGGTATAGGCTACGATGGTGAACGAGTGGGAAAGATTTTTCATTTGTGGAAACAAACTGACTGGTTGGCTGCGATTCAGCTAGGATGGTGATGCTTTCAAGCATAACGGATCATATGATGACAGTAATATTTCACGTCATAATAATACACTCGTCTCGTATAGGCCTGCCTGCCTGCCTATATTTTATATCTATAGGTACTACATTGAGATATTGTATGGTTGTGCTGTGTAAGTGTGTTTTTTCCATATCTTGCTCATCGCTATGTCTATACCTACGTATAGTTCCAGCCTGTATAACGATCGAGTACACGTAGCTTGAGGTGTTGTTTAACTTACGAAAGACGCTTCGGATTAAATTCTTACTTCCGGCTAATAAAGTTTAATTAAGAGAATAGCTCGGTGTGCCGTAAAAATTACTAGTCATTAATCCCCGGCTCTAAAGCTATTTTAATCTTGAGGTTAAATTATGCTCGTTACCGGTATACTTAATCTATATAGTAGAGGTAGACCAACCTGGAGCCGAAATATTTTTTTTGTGAAATTTTTTCCTTTTTTTTTACGAAACAAGAGTACAACGCCGCGTGCTCACAATAAACTAGAGTATTATTATGGTCGTGTCAGCCTCCAGGAAGGCGCTAGGAATCTTCGCACTTTCGCAGGATCGCAATTACCTGCCTACCTATATACCCTATACGTACTCGTGCATGGTTCGAAACGACGTATATTATTTTTCGAAACACCCTGTATTATCATTATATTATGTGAGGCGTGTATTGTTGCTAGTAAGGCTACTAATTAGGTAAACTACTCTCTACGCCGGGTTTAATATGCGACCACGACGATCACGATTAATCGAACATTCGTATACGTATTGTTTACAAATTTATCGTTATACGTATACGTTCGTACGGACGTAGTACAACACAGTTGCCATTTTTTAAGAAGCAAAAAAAAGTTTCCTAGAATCTATTCCTCGAGATTCCCTGTGACTATGACTACGAATCGCGCGATAATACGTCAAAGTATATGGTACTCGGTTGGATCTAAACCACGGAGAGAGAAACTGGACTATTTTTTATCTACGCCTCGAGATCTTTACACTTGTTTTTTCTTCTTTATTACATTTTGTTTTCATCCAGTTCGGAGTGCTCGTCGAAGGCAGCCAGTATATCAAGTAGAAAATTTATAGTCGTTGTAAAACTCGACAATTTTATCGTACTCCGCGGATGAGGTTTAATTAGCCGAAAAAAAAATTATTATTCGCGTTACGAGAACGAGCTTCGCGACTTTGAAATGGGAAAATGCATCGTGGTTGAGGTTTTATTTCGCCATTTTAGTATTGAAATTATTACCGGATATTTAGTGGAGGGAAAAAAGTGTATACGAGTGTGGTAACTGTATCGAAATTATTCAACGGGTTACTATTTTATTGGCGTGTAAATTTTTCTAGGTGTGGAATAATGATCTGAGCGTTTACGCGGAGGTGATCGTTTTCGAAGGGAGACGGATATAACGAGTAGAAATTCGAGAAAATGAAAATAAACAAACGCATCGATGAACTTGCTGCCTCTGCGGGGAAGAAAGTGAACCTAAAACGACGACTGCGGATGGTTTACAAAAATTAATTTGGTAATTGATTCAAAACTAGGTGATAACAATTTATGTTTTTCTTCTAAAAAAATATTAAAAAGTCGATTTGTCGATAATTTTCAATATCCGAATGAATTCATTATCGAACAGAGTAGGTATAATTGGGCAACGGAACAAATTCCACTTAGATACGCACTTAGTCATCTTTATGATATGGAAAAATAAAAAAATTCCTTCAATTATTTCGGTGATACATTGAGAAATCATTGTTTTAGGTGCTGATAACAGGCATCAAGATTATGACTACCTACATCCGGTTTCGAAATTACCAACACGATATGCGACGTAAAAATAAGAAGCTTTTGTTACGTGCGATTCAATATTCCTCGATTTGCGAGAAATTTTCATAAATCAAAACAAAAATTGGTAAGTTAGAATGGAGAGTGTTTATGATGGGCTAAAAGTAATGAAATCTGGAAACAGCTACGAAGAAGATTACCGTTTTTAAAACATTCTGCAGAAAATTTGAAAAAATTCTGACGAGGAAGTACCCGAACTGGCGAAAACTTTTGCAACCAAACCAAGGCAGATCAATAGAGCACGTAAAAATACCCCCAGAACCAAAATTTCAGGCGCTAAGCTGCTCCACCTGATTTTTGGCGAATTTTTGGAAATCGAATTATTATGCCCAAAATAAGGAAAATTATAGGTACCTAGCTACCTACTTGAGCTAGAAGTTTGAAATTTGGTATGTAGCCTATATTCACGCCGCTAAATTGATTGGCGGTTAGTTTCGAGCCGTTCTGGAGCCTCCAGCAAATTTTGAAAATTTCCAGTTGACGAAAAATGCTCTACTAAGACCTCCGAAAGTCCGGCTCAGCGCTTGTAAATGTGATCGCTGAATGCTGGTGGCTCCTTCAACCGATTAAGACCAAATTTTCAAAAATCTGGAATTTCCAGTCCAGGACCAGAGTTTTCAATTTTGAAAGAAATGAATGATTCTCCAAATGTACGAATGCGTCGAGGAGAAAATTTGAAATTTGGTTTATACTCTTTTAGCCATCTTCCAAATCGAATGAGAGCAGTTTCGAGCCCTTCTGAAGCCCCCAGCCAATTTTCAAAATTCCCAGTAGGTATTTGTGAAAATTTCCAAAATTTGCTGGAGGCTCCAGAACGGCTTGAAACCACCTCCAATCAATTCAGTAGGTCGAATATAGGCTACATACCAAATTTCAGACTTCTAGCTCGATTAGGTAAAATTTTCTTCATTTTGACATAATTACTATTATCAACTACCATGTAAATTCATTTTTCAAAAATTCACTAAAAATCAAGAAGCACAGCTTAGCACCTGAAATTTTGGTTCTGAGGGGTATTTTTACATGCTCTGTCGATCTATCATGATTTGGGTACATGATTTTTTTGCCATTTCGGGTACAGTTTCCCTTGGGAGTAGTGCGATAGAGAGAGACTTGAGAAATATAAAAATACCTGAATCATTTTTCCGCTGCCCCCTCCCCCCAAACTGCGGAACCCTGGGTAATTTGAAATGTTTGAGGTCAAATTCAAAGCCATTTCAGCAGATGAAAAACTCTGAAAAAAAATCACAATAATTCACCCCCCCCCCCCCAAAAAAAAACCCAAAAATTCCCCCCCCCCCCCCCCCCGCATCTGTCCCAGTGACCCTATGTGCCAAATTTGAGAAATGGGTTATGCTGAAGAATTTTGAAATTTAAAAAAAATTAAATTTTATGAATTTGAACAATTGAGTAATTTTTGAAAATTTGACAGTTTTGTGAAATTTAACAATTTTGGAAAATTTTACCGTTTTGGACCATCAGAAATTTGAGGAAAACTTACATTTTTCAAAAACTAATATCTAGTGCTGAAAAATTAGAATAAATAAAATTTGAACGATTTGAGCAATTGGGCAATTTTTGAAAATTTGCCAGTTTTAAAAAATTTAACAATCTAAAAAAGTTGAACAGTTTTGAAAAATCTCACAATTTTGAACAATACCTATGGAAATTTTAAAAAAACTGGAATTTTTGGAAAACTGTTGCTTGTTAGTGTTTTCCACATTTGAAAATTTTAAACATTATGAAATTTCTGGAAAATTTGTCAATTCCAAAAAATTTGACAGTTTGAAAATTTTTTCAATTTTGTGCAATTTAACAATTTAAAAAAAATTGTAAATTTTGACGGTTTTGAAAAATTTGACAATTTTTCAATGTTGAAGAATTTCAATTTTTCAGTGTTGAAGAATTTTCAACATTCAAATTTTTTTTAAATTGGACATTTTTAGAAATTTTACAATTTTGAACAATAAAACTGCCAATTTTTTGAAAATTTCCAAATCATCCAAAATTTTCGAATCATAATTTACCTTGTTGATGATTTTTTATTTTTTTTTTTGGAATTTTATTAATTTTTCTAAATTTTAATTTCAATTCATCATTTCACTTCAAATTTTATTTACAAAACGATCTATAGTGAATGAAGCTTCGCTTCTGTCGGGTGTCTCCTGACATCTCACGTCTTTTTTTAAGACAAGTTGAAATTTTTCAAAAATTATCAAACTGAACCAAAACTGCAAAAAATTGAAAAATTGACGAATTTTCGAGAAAGCAAAATTTTATTTCACTCGAGTGCGCATTTCAGTTCGTTCGACCTCGCTCGACTCTACTAATTGCACGCAATTTAGATTTTCTGTCGTATTTCATTTTTTTTCTAGTTTGAGAAATGGTTTTGCAACACAATACAAACCACATGGCACAGCGGGTGGCTTCGCTTAATGGTGCAGTATGGCAAGATGCGAGCCTACGAAGGTAAATAATCGAAAGAAGGAAAAAAAGTAACTGTCACTGGGCGTTAAAAAACGCACTCGTTTCTGCGGACGAGAGATGAGTGTTTCGTTGTTTTTCTCCAAAACGTGTAGATTAACACTGTCCAGTGCTAAGTGTAAGTACCTCGAAAGGCGAAGAATAAAGGTCGCTGTGGCGATTCCACGAATCTATCGCGCGTACTAAAAACCTGAAACCTGAACCAATTAATCTCGCGCTGTTCGCATTATTGTGGCAGGGAAGCTGTATCTACGAAAACCCGAATAGAGAGGGCAGATCGACGGAGGCACGTCATTTTACACCCCTGTACCACGCATTAACATCTGCTTGTGGGACGATATCGATATCGAGATCGCGAGGATCGACAACAGTAGCTTTACAGGGTGCTTATCAGTTATTGGTCTGGTACTGATTTCGCGCCATTTCTCTAACGCGAGGGTGTTTCGTTATGTAGGTGTAGGTACCTATATAGGTATCTGAAAAATGTGCCGAGTATATTTTTATTAAAATTTAAAATTACCTGTAGGTACACGACGATGATGATAATGAGGATGATTTGGGTCTCCGGCTAAGAGGTGTGAAATGGACGACCTTGTTCGAAGCCCATCTTCGGATGGTCGAGTGTAGCAAATTAAGGTTTCAAATCGGTCGAAATTATCACTTTGGAAAACTATCACATGACGAGGTTCACACTACAGATGGTTGAAAAATTTGGAGAGAGATTACCATCCAGTTGATTTAGTCGAATTGCACATCGAGAAAGGTGATCAGAACGATTTAAAAAAAAAAATCAAAACCAAAACAAAGCTCTAGCATTGTACGAGTATAGAATAGAAAAATATTACATCGAACGAAAACACTCGAAAGAAACGCACATCTCACTAGTCGAGCGAACACCGAACCGAGCACCGGTTTACCCGAGAATGATGCTCGTATTGTTCGGATGTGGCCGGTTAAAAGGATAGGATGGATGGAAGAAATAGCCGGCGCACTGTACTTGGATCGTGTTGGTAAACGCGAGCACCACACGAGGCACGATGCGGACGAAGAGAAGACAAAATGAAATGAAATAAAACGTAAAAGCAATCTGTATGGGGGCAATGTTTGCACCCCACTACGCAATCACTTCAGTTCACCGTTCGTTCGCTCCGTAGAGCGGAGCCGGAGACCGGAGCGCGGTGCTCAGTGCACATCGAACCAGTTTCTTGTGCCGGTGCTGAAGCGAAGGTTCCGTCTTGGGTTTTGACTTTTAGTTTGGCGGTACCATACACAAATCCGTAGGTTTTTCGAACTGCGAACATGGCCACTTAAAGGCGGCATCGACAGTTGGAAAGCATATTATAGCGTGGTTTACGAGCTTATGCATCGCACAAGTAACACGGATACGACTACGTACATATCATACGTGAATAATATTCGAATAAAAATTACCAAGAAATTTGTAACTGACCACCCGTAAACTAAGCTTAGATATATGTAAAAGTAGTGTTCGTATTATGCGTGTACCTCGTCCAAGCCGTACCATCTATGACAGATGATGGCATTTTAGCAATTTTTATCTTGATCTCGCTATCAGCGCGGCGAGCGTATTAATTGCAATTTGCAAACGTTGCGTACTCGTAGATCTGATATCATTTGACGTGCTCAGATCAAGAGCTAGAGTTAGCAGAGGTGGTACATAACATACATACTACGCGAGTCTTTCTTGTTTAATTGAAAGCAACTACCAAGTTATTTTTCAAATCGCCGCGTGATACCTTTGATTAAAAATAACCAGTTGAACGTTGTTCTTTAATTACCGTAGTACATTCGCGATAACAATAGGGTAAATAAGCGCTGTATTGTGATTTCCACGCCGACCAATAATTAATCAAGTCGGTCTAGTCCTTGTTGCCTAAATTTGTTGTGAGATAGGTAGATCTATGTAGATGTAGACGCGCATTGTACCTACGAAAGCTATAGTCCTTGTCGAAAAATTACTCGCACACAGATGGCAGAATATGACTTTGAGAATAAATGAGGGCGTATGCGAATTTATGAACCAACTCATAACATTACTTACCATCAAACCAGGTAGATAACTGAAAATAAAAAGGAATGAAAACCTGAAAAAAGCATACCTAATTTTTAATTGAATTTAAAAAGACTGCTTTTGAAAAGTGTCCTTGGTCTATGTTCAATTTGTAGAAAATTCAGTTTTTGAAAATTTTGGAAATTTCGAAAAAATTTTCCAGTTGACCAAAACTCTTTCAATTAAGCATCAACATTTTATTGGGGGGGGGGGGGGGGGGACTGCTAAATTTTCCAAAAGCTCAACATTTAATTTTCTAACAACTGAAACCAAAGCCACATTTCAAAAGAAAAAAATTCTTGAAGATGAGCTTCCATGTTTGAAGATTAGAATTTTTCGTGACGTGAGTCTTGAACTTCGAGGTGAGTAAAATTTTCAAAAAGCTCAGCTTTCAAATTTTTTTGGGATTTATGGTAGGTACTTTTTGAAGAGAAAAATAAAAACCAAAAATTTTTTGATTGAAAAATTTCATTTTCAATATGATAACTCAAAAAACCGAGAGCAATGAAAATTTTCCTTAATTCTCGAAAATTCAATTTTATTTGCTACATGGCAACTTTTTTGAAAATCAACTTTTTCTAACAAGGAAGCTACCCGAAGTGTCACACGTCAAATGAAAAAGTTTTATAACAGGCTTGTAGAGCATCACGAGGAACCCCCACAGCCAAAATTTGGCATCTTGAAGTAAACTTGCTGGGCGGGAAGTGTGGGGGGATTGAATTTCGAAAAATCGCCCCTTTTTCGAATATTCAACCCCCGTAGCTCATCTCCAAGTTGACTTTGGGGGCTCAAATTTTTATCGTGGGAGGTTCTCGTGTTTTGTTTTTCTACAAGCCCGCAGTCAAAATTCTTTTTTTTGGTGTTTTTTGCAATTTTTTCGCTCATTTTGGGCAATGTTTTGAATTTTGAACCCCTGTAGCTCCACCCCAAGTCGACTTCTGAGGCTCAAATTTTTTCT
This sequence comes from Paracoccus marginatus, assembly GCA_900065295.1. Classification (NCBI taxonomy): domain Eukaryota; kingdom Metazoa; phylum Arthropoda; class Insecta; order Hemiptera; family Pseudococcidae; genus Paracoccus; species Paracoccus marginatus. The sequence goes on along the minus strand of FIZT01027423.1, from coordinate 1,993 downwards.
GCGGGGCTTACTTGAGATGCCCAACAAACTTGTGAAAAAAATTTTCTCATTTTTTCTGTTCGACGATTTTGCATTTTTCAGGTGTATTACATATTACCTACGCGATTTTCGAAATTCAACCCCCCTCATTTCCCCCTACTTTACTTCAGGATGCAAAATTTTGGCTGTGAGGCTTTCTCATGATGTTTTACAAGCCTGTTATAGAAGTTTTTCATTTAGAGTGTGACATCTCGGGTAGCTCCCTTGTATTTATTATTTCTCTTTCATTATGATATAGGGGTAGCCCGTACAAATAAGTGTATTGGTGAATCGGCCCTGAGAACAAATTTTGAAATGTGCTTACAACATATATTTTTTCAGAATTCTCTATATGGGTGCAAAACTTTATAAATTGCAAAAACCTGATTTTTTTACCCCCTCTTCTTCCATAAATTGGTCAATTTTCGACAAATAAAAATTCCGATGTCAGATTCGACTTCTGTGGGTGAAATTACCCCCATTTACACACTTTTCACGATTATTTTGAAAAAACTCGAGAAATTAGATTTTTAAATCATTTTTCCTGAAAATGTATGGGAAAATCCAATATTTCAAGTTTTGTCAAACTTATCCTGCATGTTTGAAAAAATTCGATTAAAAATTATGAAAAATGAAAATTTTATACGAAAATCGATGTCCCTCCCCCCAAATTGGTTAGAAGGCTGGTATGGAGCTAAAGATTTTGTCCCGGAAGTTTTAGACCATAAGAACCAATAATTTCCACTAAAAAATTTCAAAATCCGCGTCCTCATGCCCCGTTCACCATACCTCTTTTTTCAAATTGCACAATTTGCTTTGATGAGAAAATTTTACTCTATGACGGTTGGTATTTACCTCATTAAAATTCGACTTTGGCAGATCAGAACACTTGTCGGTCTCTTGAAAAAATGTTCGAACTTCAAAGTCATTGCGATCAGGTGTACCAAGCATCCAACCTCCAATTTTCTCGCATTCTTGCAGTTGATAATTTGTACCTGTCTCGAAATATTGAATAGTCGACATCTGCCAACATCATGACTCTTCTTCCCTGTTAATGAGAAGAACAGGAGCTTCAAATTAACTTTATCTACGTGTTGTAGGTACGTGTGCAGTGCATACCTACTCATTGCTCGTATAAATTGCGACCCGAACCTACTTCTTTTTCGTAGTCTGCGTCTACGTTGCGGGGTTTGTTTTACGCGTTCATTTCGAGATTCACTTTTCTCATTCCTCATATTATTTTCGCAAGGGTGTGCTTAGGTCTGTGCAAAAAAATGAAATTCGAATTGATTTTGTCCCTCGGTTTGTTTTGTTTGCACTGCCTGTCGTCTGTGGTTTATTCGAAAGAATGCACTGAAGCGACGTTCGAGCCAGGCGATGACGAAACTATCACCAAGAAATACTCGAATGAATGGGGACCTTGGAACTACGGTAGGTAAGTGCATCTGCAGATGTAGGTAGGTACCTATACCACCTACAAAGTATCTACACGTATGTATTTGAAAAGAAAAGTGAAAATTAGCAAATTGACAAATTTCAGCGTGGAGATGGATCGGTGGAGATGCGTACAATAACTTTAAGGGTACCGAGGAGGACATGAAACATATTTGCGCGTGTTCAATATATAAAAGAAATTATTACGTCAAGGGTACCAGCCGACCATTTGAAACAATTTTATCAGAGTTGACTCAATCTCAAAGTTCCCATTTCTTCATTCCCGTAAAGTGGTTCGGGATACCTTATGATTACCAAACTCCATCACTTTTGTGCCAAGCTGGTGAAGACAAAATTGAAGTTGCGAAAGGGTATAAAAGAAAATCTTGTCGCGGGCATCTGTATGACATTTACGTGGCTAACAGACCAGGAAACAGGCAAAAGGAATTTCAAGGTATTATTAGAAACGTTGATTTATCTAGTAGTCCAGTAGAATTAGGATCCTATGATGCAAATTGAGGCGGCAAGCTGAATTTTGGTA
>FIZT01027394.1:0-12923 GCA_900065295.1 Paracoccus marginatus | reverse complement strand
GGAGGCTTTTGGATACGTGATAGAGTAGACCCTCTTCTACATAATAAATCAAAAAAACGTTTTGTAACTATTAGTTTGAGATCATGGCATAATTCTACCAGACTATTTTTCGAAAATTTGTTTTGTCATGTTTTTGCCCCCCATTTTCTCCAGAACCACATTCAGGAATGATTTCTTGATTATTTGAAAACCCAAGTTTTCACTTTCAACACTCTTTTTTCGAAAGTTTGTTTTGCCATGTTTTTGTGCCATTTTCTCCAGAATCACTGAACGAATTTTTTTCTTCTTTATTTTTTTTGTTACATTCAAGAATGATTTCTTGATTATTTGATGGAAGGATTTTTGTAGATCTCAATTTTTCTCAGTTAATAAGCTTTCAGTTAACTTCTATGATAAGGTACTAATTTTGAATAAATTGATAGAATTCTTGGGATGAAGTTGGAATTTTCCCAAACCTTGCCGTTAAAAAATTGCCGAGGGCTCCCGAATAGAACTGTGAAAAAAAAAATTGACTTTGAGGACCATTTTATTTTATTTCTGTGAAAATAGGGCATAAAGCAAAAGCTCTGTTTTTCTATGCACAATTGTTGACCTTTTCCTCAATTTTTCAAAAACATCTTTTCAATTTTTCTAAAACATTGGTGCAAAATTTGTGCATTTTTCATCTTTTTTGTTTCATCAACTGTGTGCATTTTTTATGCAAAAATATCAAGTTGCTCACTTTTGTCAAATAGGAGTGAATTCGATCCGATTCCCCAATTTTTTTGAATTTTTATTAGAACTAAATTTTTAAAAAACGCTTTTCCATCACTTGAAAATAATTTTTCGTGTACTGTATGCATTCAACTCGAAAAATTTACCCCCCCCCCCCCCCTAAATTAGATTTAATCAATCTTCTCATTTTTTTTTCAATAATAAGATTTTTACAACTTTTTTTCAAAATCGATTTCCCAAAATTTTGTTTTGAAATCTACTTGAAACCGGTTTGAAAATTCTAGAAAGACGATTTTTCGAGTTTTCAAATTTTCTTTCTTTTTTTTAGGGGTTGATTTTCAAAATTTTTCAATATATAGAAGTTGATTTTTTTAAAAATCATTTAACCACGCCCTGTACAGCCTTTGGTTAGAGACAAAGGCGCTGTGAGGGTTTAAATCGGAGGATATAGACCGGGATCTTCAAGGTATTAAGAGAAGATTTTTGTTTAAAATGTTCTTTTTATGAATTTTCTCCCATTTCCCTTCAAAACTGTTTTTATTTTTATTTTATTTTATTTTTTTCAATTTTAATAATTTTTTCAAGTTCAACAAAATTATCAGAAAATCAAAAAGTGAACCATCTGTGTTGAAGAAAAAAACATAACCATGCTATAAATATGATTTTCAAAATTTCTCAGTTTTCTTGAATTTGAAAATTTCCCCCATTTTCCTTCGAAACATGGGTTATTTAAAATTTTGAAGAAAAATTATTTTTCGGTATGACCAGTGTTTTTTAATATTTTTTCTTGATCGATTTTTGAAAAAATATAAGCCAATATGTTCCATTTTCTAATTTTTTCCAAAAAGTTCATTTTTTTAAATTAATTTTTTTCGCATTCATTATTTGAATTGTCTCAATTGATTTGCACCTTGCACTAACTACGGAGAAATCTGAAAATTCGACGAAGTTCCTTCAAAAAAAAAAATAAATAAATAAATAAATGAACACTTCCACAAATTTAGCCAAACACAAAAAATTTATATTTCATTATAAGTAACATATACTAAGAAATTATCGGTGTTCGAAATGAAATTTAACTAAATTCGTAAACTTCTATCAATAATTGAGATGATCAAATTAAAATTAAAATTATTCCAATAATCAATAAGATGATACTTTGCGGCACCAAACTGGCCACCACAAATTCATCCCATATATCAAAAATCATTTCGCTAGCACTCGACGCATTTACTATTTAGAACCGTCAATTTATCGGATGGTTTCTTCCTGCTAAATTTTGTTTGGCAACGCGCAATAGCCCTGCATCTTCCGCAAATAATCTTACCCAGCTTCTGCCTTTTAACTCTACGGGAGCTGTTTGATGCTTCTATAGCCGAGCCGCTCTCGAAATACTGCCTTTCAAATTTTACGATATGGTTCGAAGCTTCTGCAGTCAACCCATCTTCACCAGTCTGCCTTTTCCTTCTTTCGGATTCGGACGACGATGCAGACGATGCAGGCGATGTAGACGACGACGACGACGACGATGACGACAATGAAAACGATCTGGAATTTTTAGCTGGCTTCTTCTTGCAAAAGTCACTCTTACCATATGAATCTCTCAAATCATGGTAGCCGATTTCGTCGCATCTGTCACTTTTTGATTCCTGACAAACGAACCATACCGATACAGAGAAAACAGCTATAGGTCGTGTTTTTTAAACATTTTTTGAAAAACTTACTTCTCTTAATCCATCAAAAATGCCATATGTGCACGCTATCATTGTCACGAAGTACTCATTGAATGCCTATGCGAGCAATCAATACATCAATCAAAAGAGAGCTCATTTCGTTGATCGCGAAAAAATATGTAAAATAAAACAATTCAGTTACGTGATCATATCCAGCTTCCTCGACTTTTTGAACATAGGTGGTGCCTTGGTGCAATATTTGCTCGAACATCTGCTCCGCCAAATCCCTCGATTTAGCGCCGTTCGGATTCCACAGTTCATGGGAACGAAGTCCGAAGGCGTCGCCCTCAGTCTGCGTATGAACCATCGTCGCCAGTAAAACCATCAAAAATACTCTGACCGCGTACATTTTGTACAACTTATTATCGGACTTTCGTATGAAAAAAAAAATCACAACCGGCACGGAACACTTTTCCACGACAAATACGCCAACAGCGTTCGATTACGTATCGTTTTATGGTGTGAAAATGAAACAATAAGGTATTGAAAATTCCGCCATTCGATGCTGAAAAGAAATGTGTACCGAGAGTTTGAATTGCAATTTTATTTCAAGATTGCCCTAACATTGTTCCCTTTGAAGTACAATTCGCGGAATGGATGTTGCGTGTAAAAATATTTCCAGTACATTGTGCTCGAAATTTCGGTTGAAAAATTTATAATTAGCTCGAATATGGTATACTCGCATAGTTCAAAAAAAATTTTACACACAATTCCAGCCTGTTCAAGAGGTAATACGTAGATACCTACCGTAATATTTTCCCCAGCAATTTTCCATATTTTCTAGAATTCTTTCTCGAAGTATTCACAATTTTTGCAAGTCAATTTGAAGGAAAAAATATGCAGCAACTGTTTGGAATTTTTTTCAAAATTTTTTCTTCAAAATTTGATTTTTGAATTTTTTTTTCAACTTTTCTCAGTTTGTTTTGGTCTTTATTTTTTTATTTTATTTTTTTTTTCAAAAATCAATCAGTTAAATTTTTTTGTTGAAATACTTTCCAAAATTTCAGTTCACAACATATTTTTAACACAATAACGTTCGGTTCACGTATCGTTTTATTAGGATGAAAATGAAACAAAAGCCACATTCTTCGTCCAAGGTAAAATGAAAATTCTTCCATTCGACGTTGAAAAGAAAACTACAATTGTGGTTTCGAAATTACCCTTGCGTTGTTCGTTTCGAAGTACGATTAGAGGAAAATATTTCAAGTAAGCAAGTACATTGTGCTCGAGATGTCGGTTACATTACGAGTACAAACGTTAATTAGTTCGGATACAGTGTACATACGTAATTCAAAGAGAAAAAACTTCAAACACACAGTTCCAGCTCGTTCAACAGGTAATACGGTTAAAGTTCTTTAAATTTTTTCCTATCGGTTCTCGAGTATTTCAAAAGTTTTTTTTCCCAGAGGTGTTCCCCGTTTGTGGTGGGGTTTTAGGGACTGCTCTGGCAAGATTTCTGATAGGATCTTCATTTCAACTTTGCATGCATTTTTCGATCTTTTAAATTTTTTTCCAAATTTTATCAACTTCAGTATTTATTTTTCTTATTGTATTTTTAAAAAATAGGTAATTAATTTTTTTTTGAAAGATGATTTGTAAAGTTGACTTTTTGAGGGTATTTTTCAAGATTTTATTTTTAAATTTTGTTTCTTAAATTCGACTTTTCAAAATATTTTTGCAGTTTTTCTATAGTTTTTTCTTTTAATTTAATTTTCAAAAAAGAATAAAAATATTATTTTTAAATTTGATACTATTTGATTTTTTTTTTCAAAATTCAATTTTTGAAAATTTTTGAAAGTTATTTAATTTTCGACAAAATTTCATTTTTCTCATGTTTTTGTTAAATTCCATTTTTTTGTTTGATTGTTTTTTTTTTCAAAAATAAATTTGTCCATTTTTTGTAAAATTGTCTTTTTATAACCTTTTACAAAAATTTCATTTTGAATTTTTTTTTGAATAAAAATTTATTTCAATTTTTTTTTTTTTTGAAAACCAATTTGCAAATTTTTTTAAAAACTTCATTTTTTAAAAATTTGATTTCGTCAGATAAATATTTATGATTTTTTTAGTTCCAAAAAATTTCCAAAATCTTTTTTTTTTTCATTTTTTCGAGAATTGAATTTGGCTTTATTCGTCATTTTTTGAATCGCCTCAAACAATTAGCATCTCTGAAAATTTCATAAAATTCTTCAAAAACCAATTTTTGAATACGTTAGAAAACTCAGCCACCAAACACAAAAATTGAATTTGAAAATTTATATTTCTCAGGAAAAAAGAATATAAGAATTGAAATTTGATAAATTTCTCGATTTTGTACCCATGCCATGAATACGTGTTAGTCATCCAGGACGAAACTTACTCGAATAAATTAATAAAGTTAATACTTCGCTGTACCGACTACACCAGCGACCACCAATCCGTCCCAAATCACTTGCAAGGAGTGCATTTGTAGTTTTTGATTTTCAGTTCACGACCACCGCAATCCTGTCGGGCGCAGCACGCGGTAACTTTGCATTTTTCGCACATCTTGTCGCCACTCCTTTTGACTCTTTCGGTATTATTCGGCGCTGCTGTGACCAATCCGCCGAGATTCAGGCTCGGTGCAGCGGCGCAGTTCGAGAACTCCGAGCAACCGCAGTCTTCATCATCCGAACTATCGTGACCGAAAAAACTGTCGCAACTGTCGCTGCCTGAGTCCTGACAAACGAACAACAAACCGATACAAATAGAGAAAATCGACAGCCTAATGATTTTTTTTTTTTTGTTTTGAAAAAAAAACTCACGTCGCAGTCGTCATCTTGGTTGCAATCACTGCACACCTTCATCTTCACCACGTACTTTTTTTTATCCTATACGAGAGAGCAATCAATACGCATACACATCAATCAGACGAGTTTGTCTCGTTGGTAGAGTAAAGAAAAATATTATCAATTCATTTACGGAATCGAATCCAACATCCATGACTCTCTCGAGATACCGTTCCATATCTGGCTCTTTCTTGTTCAACAAGTCGACCAAAATTTCGGCCAATTCTCTCGATTTACTGCTGCTCGGATCCCATTCTTCCATCGACTGAAAGGGCAATTTAAAAATTTACCAGATCATTCCGTCGTCATTACACCTGGAAATGAATAACGAATCTCTGCTGGCTACTCACTTTAACGTAGCCTATCTTCGTATAAACCATCGCCGCGAACAAAACCATCAAAGATACTTTAACCGTGTACATTTCGCACGTTTTATGCGGTACTTGCCTTCGAAAATAAATCACAACCGGCACAGAACAGTTTACCAAAAATAATACGTCAATAGGGTTCGATTATGTATCTTTTATAAGATGAAAATGAGGCAAAGCTGCATTGTTCTCGAGTGGTGATGTAAATTCGGTCATTCGATGTTGAAAAAAAATTACATATCGAGAGTTGCATTCGCAATTTCCACATTACCCTTGCGTGGTTTTCTCTGAAGTATACATTCACGAAACGGATGTGGCAAGTAAAAATATATCAAGAGCGTTAGTCTCGAGATTGCTCCGCTACAAACGTTAATTAGCTGGCATGTGGTGTTCTTGTGCCTTTCGTAGTTCGAGCCTTTTATTTTTTTTCAAACAGACAGTTCCACTTTGTTCAAGAGCTAATACGGTTAAAGCTGCATTGAATTTTCTCTTCAGAAGCTCTCAAGGTTTTCAAAAGTTTTCCAGAGGTATTCGTGGATTCTTTCAAATGGCTCTGGGTTCATTTCCGATGCATAATTTTCATTTTTGGAATGAAAAAATTTTCAAGTACGAACGCAGTCTTTACTCTTCATTAATCTAATTCTTTTTTTCTTTTTTTTTAATGCAGAATTTCAGGTTTATGAAGATTTCTTCAAGACGATCCTGCCATTTTGGGGCTCATTCCGACTACATTTCTGGTTCCGTTGCCTTCTCGAACGAAATAAAATCTTCCTGCCTGCCTACCAACGTTGATTCTTTTTCGACCTGACTCACCATCGGAATCACCTCTGTTCCAGCGCAGCTTACAAATTTGTTAATTTACGCCTTCGAAATCCGTAGGAATATTTCGTCTACGCAAGCTCGTGTTCGCGTGAGTACAGGTCATCTCATCATCTCGCATGCATATTTATCACATCCATTCGTATAGGTACTCTGTATATGGGCAAAAGATCACCTACCTACGAGCAAACACGAATACAAGATGGCCCCGAGCAAACGTGCTAGCCTAGGCCGGAAATAGTATTTGTGACAATGTAGCATAATAGGTAAATAAATATCATCGACGTAATCCCGGTTCTTATTCGAGTTAATAAATGTAACCAGCGACCGTACAGCACGCGGTACAGTACCATAGCATCGTAGACGTGATAAAGGTCAATGGCACGTCGTCGTCGATACGCCACCATTCAGCGTACCTTAGCCATCTCTACCTTCAACTTGGTCTTGCTACAATGATAAACGGCATCGGCTTCGGCTTTGGGCTAGCTGCGAATACAACTACCGAGTTACGCAATCTAAAAGCCTGCGAGATACGTAAGTAAGTACAATGTATTATAAGAAGGAAAAACGCAACGAGGCGACGAAAAACTTCGTACACGTATGGTCGTAAATTAAAAAAAAAAAGGGGTTCGTTTTATTATCCGAATCACTTCAGGAATTACTGCTCTTTTTTTCCTTTCTTTCTCGTATGCGCCAAAATCGCACCCTTTCAATACGAGACACCAGACAACAACGTCGATGAGACCGAGGGAGGTACTCGAGAGAGAAAGCATACTCGTATTCGTACTCGAAATCGAGTATGGCGTCGAGACGCCGGTGCATTGTTTCCATTACCCGATCGATAATGGATTATTGAGACTGAACGTTGTAGTACATCGTCCGTCGAGACGAGATGAACATTTTCATAAAACATGCGAGCGTAATTTGGCGGCTTGAATGGACTTTTACGACTCACCAATCAACTCGTCTTCGTCCGGCTGTTGGGTAATTATTCGAGCGGAAATGCGGATACGAAATGACCATCAACCAAGGTACCGTGATTCGAGTAGATCAAGGTACACACTTGGATTAAAAATTATCACCAATTTTTGCCTCGTTTCTGGCGAGGAAGCACTTTAGAGGAATATTTCGCCAAATTGGATGAAAATTACACCGAGGTACTCGTAGATTCGCCCAGCCATTTCGATTTTCATTTCGTACAAAAAAATAACATTCTAACGATTTCCGTAATCGACTAAATATACGCAGACACCTGCGTAGCCCTAAGTAACGCAATTCGACGCTCGTTTACAATAAATGGTTTCGTTTTACGACCCGTACACCTCGTAAACGATCCGCTCATTCTGGCTCGTTATTAATCACCACAGCACACACTGGGACGACGTCGAAAATTTTCATCGCAAATCGCGAGTATATAAATTTCAAGTTCACCACGATCTCTGCCTCTCTCTCATATTCGATTCGACATCTATTCGCTTCGTTACACGAAATCGTAAAAATTTCGAATTTTCCCCGTCGCGAATTTCGGCAACACTGCGACGACATGACGTCGCAGCGGCGGCGTCGCCGTTACGGTGACATTGTATACTTTATGTTGCAAATCGCGAGAAACGAATTCCTTTCGAACATGTGTTTTGAGACGATGCAGTTTATAATTAACACAATCGCAACCACAGCTCTATGGCCGAGCAAGGGATGCGGGAGGAATCTCTCGTTACGTAACGGTACGTTCTCGTCGGCGCTTTTCGCTATGTAGGTACTATACGTATTCGCTCGTTCAAGCTCCTAACACCTACGCGCTTCTTGGCCGGAGCGGCGAAAGGAACGGAGGAGGGGGAAATTTTTTCGCTAAAATGTATTTAGTTTCATATACGAATATACTATACATAATAATATACGAGTTTGATTCTATTTTTAAGGTACTTGGCATACGAATTAAATAACGCGGTAAATTACGTCAAAATATACGAATAATTACCGGCTCTTCGTCGTCGACTCGTCGAGCTTTTTTAATTGTGTCATACGCGACGACGGTGACGCGTACTCTCGCATATGTACGATGGGCCAGGCCGCATCGTACGTACGTACGTAGGCTTCTGCCGGCGCGTAGGCTAATTAAATGCGTTAATTGTCGCGATGAATTAGCTCTCATCAAGGCGTTTTGCCGATGCAATGGCAGAGATTATGGGTAGAAAATTTCGAATTGGAAGGTTACCTACTTTTATTTCAAGTGAAGATTCGAAGACGTTGAGGATGGGACTGAAGTTGAAAAATTTATCAGAGATCGATGGAGGGTTTCGAAAAAAAAGACTGAAGAAATGAATAAAAAGTATCATTGAAATTTTTCAAAAAAATTTCATCTGAAAATAAGACAATTGCAGAATTTTTAGGAAAAATACATTCGTAATTGGTCAAAATTGAACGATTCGTCAACCCCCTCCCCTCAATGAAAAAAATGAAATAATTTTTGGTAAATTTATCGTTATTTCTACTGACATAATTTCAAGAATGATGAATTTTCACCAAAAATGATTTTTCACTAGAAAATATCAATATTTTAGTTCATCAAAAATTACTTTTCACAAAAAAAATTTTTCCATCAAAAATGATTCTTCACGAAACGAAATTGATGGTAAAAAAACAACAAATTTCACTAAAAAAGAATTCTTTCACCAAAAATAAATTTTCACTGAAAAATTATATAAGCTGAAACTCCTATTTTTCACCATAAAAACACTTTTTCTTCAAAAATAAGTTTTCACTAGAAAATATTTTTTCTCCGAAAATGAATTTTCACTGAAAAATTATATAAGCTGAAACTCGTATTTTTCACCATAAAGACACTTTTTCTTCAAAAATGGGTTTTCACTAGAAAATATTTTTTCACTAAAAATTATTAGTCACTAAGAAACACTCTCTCGTTAGTAAATAATTATTAATTTCTCACTACAAACATTTTTCCGTCAACTACAACTATGAGCTTTCTTTCACCACTAGAAAGACAAACACCAAAAATAATGTTTGATTCAGAAATATTTTTCAGCAAATTTTTCACCAAAAATGAATCACCACTAAATAAAAAAGTCGAAAATAATTTTTCAATAAAAATATTTTCTGGTGAAAAATAAGTTTTCACTGAAAAATTGGTTTTCACTAGAAAATATTTTTTTTACCAAAAATTATTCGTCATTAGAAACATTTTCTCTTAGAATCACTAGAAACATTTTTCCATCAACGCTAATATTTTCACTAGAAAAAAAATCACCAAAAATAATTTTTCACTGAAAAATACTTTTTCAACAAATTTTTCGCCAACAATAAATTAACACTGAATAAAAAAATCACCAAAAATAATTTTTCACTGAAAAACATTTCTTTCTCCAAAAATAAATTTTCACTGAAAAATTGTGTTTCTTTTTTGCAAGGAAATATTTTTCACCAAAAGTTATTCGTCACTAGAAACATTTTTTTCATCAACTATGAGTTTTCACCAGAAAAAAATCACCAAAAATAATTTTTCAGCAACTTTTTCACTAAAAATGAATCAACACTAAATAAAAAAATCACCAAAAATATTTTTTCACTAAAAAACATTTCTTTCTCCAAGAATGAATTTTCACTAAAGAATTGTTTTTTACTACAAAATATTTTTTCACCAAAAATTAGTTGGTCACTAGAAAATTTCTTTTCATCAACTATGAGTTTTCACTTGAAAAAAAATCACCAAAAATAATTTTTCACTAAAAAATATTTTTTAGAAAATTTTTCACCACAAAGGAATCGCCACTGAATAAAAATATCACCAAAAAATTTTTCACTACCTACACTAAAAAATTTTTGCTTCACCAAAATTAAATTGCTACTGAAAAACTGTTTTTCACTAGAAAATATTTTTCCCCCCAAAAAATTCATTCGTCATTATAAGAAACATTTTATTATTAAAAAAAAATTTCACGATAAACATTTTTTGTTATCAACTGTTACCAGTCATTGGAAGCAAAACGATTTTTGCTTTTGCTTTTGGTTCGCTTTTGCTATTGGTTTTGGTTTTGCTTGTGGTTTTGCTTTTGGTTTTTCAAACGTTTCGCTTTCGCTAGTGGTTTTGTTTATGGTTTTTCGGGATTTTTTCCAGTTTTGCTATTTGCTTTTGCTTTTTCTATCGATGACTGGTAGGAGAGTTCCAAAAATTTTTCAGCTCGTCCTCCACCACAACTCGAGTAATGGTGTCAATGCCTTAAATTCAATATTTTATACTCCCGAAAAACTGTCAACGTAAAAAGTTAAGGAGAAGGGAGAAAGAAAAACCAAAACGAATTTCGATTTGCTTCTGCTTTTGGTTTTCTAAAGGTTTTGCTTTTGCTTGTGGTTTTGCTTTTGGTTTTTTGGGATTTTTCCAGGTTTTTTCCGGTTTTGCTATTTGCTTTTGCTTTTGCTTCCAATGACTGATTTTCACTAAAAAAAATGATTTACCACAAAATAAATGTCATCAAAAATCACTTCTCACCATTTTTTCCCCCTAAATTTTTTTTTTTGAAAAAACAGTTTTGCATGCTTAAAAAGACTTGCTAAGACTCATATTTTTCACTGAAGATGTTTTTCAGTAGAATTTTTTTTTTTTTTTACTAAAATTAATCATTATTAAATCTTTTTTCGCTGTAAAAATGAATTTTCTCCCAGAACATTTATACACCAAACATGAGTTTTCATTAAAAACTCAATTTACAATAATAATTTTTAATTCATAATTCATCATAATCGATCACTTCATCAATCCCTTTCTCTCTCTCTCAAAAAAAAAACTAAGATCGACCAAATCCGTGAACGAAAATATCGGCTAAACCAGCTGTACTGAAAAAAACACGATCAAAGCCGACGACAACCAAATCTTCGATTCTGCTTGGACAGTGCATTTCCCCAAGACGATAAAAAATTGATATAAATTTTATTCCTCGGTTTCATCTGGACGCCGCAATCAACGATACGAATCGATTTTACACATTAACGATACATTTACCATAGGCTAAAAAAAATCTGCACCGTTGATTACTTCGCGGGCACGAATCGCGTAGGCGTATTGGCAAACGGACTCGAGCAATTTACGATATTTCGTGATTTCTTTTCATATCATTATCGCGCAGTCGGAGCAAAGAAATTCCATTCGTACATAACGAGTGTACGATTCGCGAGAGCGACGAATTTTTCCAATCTTCGAATCTGTTCTCGAGTAGTCGTTCGCTCTCTAGCTCGAAATGCAATCAAAATATAGCCGGTCCAAGGAAGACTTCGATGCGCTACAATAACCGATATACCAACGCAGGTACAGCTTTCTTATCCTTCTCAGAAGGTTCATTTCACCGAAGGAATTTTCCGTTCAAAAAACCAAACTGGTTTCAGATCGATTGCTGGTCGCACATACCGAATGAATTACCGCCACTAATAACGCATCGGTCGAGTACGCGCGGTCATAACGGTCACCGATTGCCCGATACAAATATCTACTATTGGTCATCGAGGGTATTCGTCATGTACGAGTAGTAATTATATAGCTGGACGTTTTATAAATCCTAAATATGGTATGGAAATTACGCGAGTTTATATGGAATACCATATAATGTGTATACGTGCGCATGTGAGCAGGACGATGACACTGGAAACGTGCGCTGATTTGGGTAAAAAAAAAAAAAAAACAGAGTTTAACGTCAGTTTTTTTTTTCTTTTTCAAAACAGGGCACCAGTGCCCGTGAATTATCACGAAACAGAATTATTTCGAAGAAAATCACGTCATAAATATTATTTCGAAGTAAAATTACGAACGAAAAAAAAATCGTACAGAATAATCGAGGTCTTCGTCATCTGATTTTTTAAAATTCGATATAAAAATATTCCACTGCCTTCAGTCTCGAAAAATAAATTTCATCGAGCGGGCGAGCTTCCTCAATTATTTCATATTTTTATCGTAAAAATCAGCATTATCCTCTCTGCCCAAGATGGCTCGTCCAGAGACTTGTTCATCCTACCTTTTATACGACTCGATATGTCAATTCTCGTACATAATCTGATTAGAAAAATTTTCTTCTTTTTTCACGTACCTAGAACAGATAAAAATGACAACCATTATTAATCTTCTAATCTCGTTAACAATTTCGGAATAATAAATCTGAATAAGTTCTTTTGTAGGAAATCGATTCGCAGCGAGGCCAATTTTTTAATGTTTTTGGTGGGCTTCTTATCGATAGTCGAATTCTAAGAACCTATATAGAAGAGTATACTTCATATAGTCTGGTAGAATTATTCCCTGACCTCAAACTAATAGTTACAAAACATTTTTTTGATTTATTATGTAGAAGAGGGTCTACTCTATCACATATACAAAAGCCTCCCCGAGCCTCCCCCTTCAAGTCATTTTTTTAAGGCACCTCCCCCCAACAATCAGTTTTTTGCTTTTTGCGAGTCAGGGTTCAACTTTATGGAGAAAATCACCT
>FIZT01027373.1:0-25216 GCA_900065295.1 Paracoccus marginatus | reverse complement strand
ATAAGTATTCAGTTCTCTAACACAGAACGATTTTAGCAGGGAAGAAAATCATATTTAGAAATCATTGATCAATCATCGAACGAAAATTAAAATAGTTGATTGTATTTTTCTACGTATTATTGTGTACCTGACGGCTGACTACCTGTGATTCAATTTCAATTCGAATTTCGATTTCGCACGTCGATGATTTCGCAGGTGTTATCAAATAGTCAAGTCCGCGCGCATGCGTAGTGGCGGGATTGAGGCGTCCCATAAGGGCTTGTATTTTTTTTCGAAAAGATTTTTTTCGGCGGAGCAAATTTTATTGGTAGAATTTTTTTTATGTTTTTGGAGCGATAGTTTTCATTTCATCGAGCGTTTTTGGTTCGTAGAATTTTTTTGCTTCAACGAGTTTTCCTTTGAAGATTTCTGTAACCAAACATTGTTAGGATATGAGAAAAATATTCACATTGAAAGGATTTCTTGACCAATGTTTTTTCTCAGAGTACAAAAAATATTTATACAACTGGGAAGTTGTTTTGAGGGGAAAAAACTTGGTGGGGTGTCGGGAGACATCCGACAGAAGCGAAGCTTTATTTGCAAGCTCGTTCTGTTGATAAAGTTTGAAGTGAAATTGTGAATTAAAATATTTTTAAAAAATCCGGGAAAAAAAAGGAAACAGATCAACGAGGTAATTTATGATTTCGCAATTTTGGGCAATTTAGCAATTTTTCAAAAATTGAAAGTTTTGGAAAATTGCTAGATTGTTTAAAATTGTAAAATTAAAAAAAAATTTTAAATCGTGAAAATTTTTTCAAATCGTCGACATTTTCGTGATTGCCAAATTTTCCAAAATTGCTGAATTGTTCAAAATATTAATATTTTTAAAACTGTCAAAATTTTCAAAATTGGCAAATTTCGCCAAATTGTCAAATTTTTCAAGATTGTCAAAATCGTCAAGTGTCAAATTTTTCGAAATTGTCAGAATTATTGAATTTTTAAAAATTCGTCAACATTTTCAGGATTGCCAAATTTTCCAAAATTGCTGAATTGTCCAAAATGGTAATTTTTTTAAAACTGTCAAAATTTTCAAAATTGGCAAATTTTGCCAAACTGTCAAATTTTTCAAAATTGTCAAAATCGTCGAAATTGTCAAGTTTTTCGAAATCGTCAAAATTGTTGAATTTTTAAAAATTCGTCAACATTTTCAGGATTGCCAAATTTTCCAAAATTGCTGAATTGTCCATGTTCTCATTTTTAAAACTGTAAAACTTTTCAAAATTGACAAATTTTCCAAAACTGTCAAATTTTTCAAAATTGTCAAAATTGTCGGATTTTTCAAAATTCATCAACATTTTCAGAATTGTCAAGTTTCCAAAATTGCTGAATAGTCCAAAATGTCAATATTTTTAAAACTGTCAAAATTTTCAAAATTTTCCAAAATTTTCAAAATCATGGCAAATTTCTCAAAATTGTCGAAATTTTCAGGATTGGCAAATCTATCTATCGATTTTTTTGAAATTTTGAAATTCCTCAACATTAACAATTTTCTTGAAATTTTTGTATTGTCTAAAATAGTAAAACTTTTCAAAATTGCTCAGTCGTTCAAAATTGTAATTTTTTTTTTGAACTCAACATCAACAATTTTCCTAAAAATTGCCATATTGTCCAAAATGGTAAAATTTTTCAATATTGTCAAATTTTTCCAAAATTGCTCAGTTATTATGAATTGTAAAATTTTTAAAAACTGTCAAATTTGGACAAAAACTTGAAAATTTTCAAAACTATAAAAAGTGTAATTCGATAAAAATATTGATTATTTTTTTTTCCTAAAAAAGCTAAAAAAAAAATTTTAAACCCTAAAAATTTTCCGCTCCTGTCCTTAAGGGCGCGACGTATAGCTTATAGTATTTTGGCTGCGAAAAAAAGAAAATGAAATTGCTTTAAAAATGGGTCCATTTCAAAGCTGACGCTTCCCCTCCCCCTCCCCAATAATTATGATCTAGCTCCGTCATTGAATCGGGGCAATTTGACCTGTGAACTCAAATCTGTCGTTAGCTTTTTTATTACATCATTTTTTGTACCTATCTATACGTATTCGTCGAAATTTAAATCAGGTCGAAATTACCTACTTATTCGAAAACCCCAAACCGTGTAAAGTCAACAAATTGGGGTTAAAATTCGGAAACGATGCGTACAAATGAGAAGTCGGTGACATATGTACTTCGAGAAAGAGAAAATTGCGTCGTGAAAGATTTACGACACCATCCTCCTGGGAAAAAAAAACTCAAAAAAATTCTCAAAGATGTAAAATTATCAAGAAAATGCAAAAAAATTCTCAGTTTGCACCAAAGCTACCACGACGTTTGGAAATGTTCAGAGTGAAATTCGCGAGGTCATTTTATCGATGCAAAAAATCTGATAAAATTTCACCAAACTGTTCCTCCAATATCTCTAGGCCTTTTGACTCCCCCTCCCTGCCACGCCACCTTACACACCACGGTCTTCTGAGTGGGCATTTTCTGTAAAATAATTCATGCTGTTTTTTTCCTCCGATACGAAGGAGGGTTTTTTTATAATTATTTTTATTTTCAAAACATCGATTCATTTACGTGGATTTACATAAATCTGTTTATTAATCGTCGTCGGTTGTTTTCCCAAACGTGTGTCTAAAGTAGCTCATCGAATCACCCCGCGAGTCAGTCTCTCGGTGTCTCAGTAGATATAGGTACCGGGTCGCATACATTTTCACCACGACGACGTTCGTTTTAGAGCGCGAACGCGGTAATAATCGAGTACATTATGCGCTCTTTCTCTTAATTCGAATTCTGTTATACGACGGTACGTGACCGGTTTCAATTTCTCATAGTAGAAAAAATATAAAACAACGGAACAAATTATTCTTTTAGTTTTGTTTTGAATAGAGACAATTAATGCATTCACAAACACACATTTCTTTCTACAATACGCCACTTATTAATAACTAACAACACGTAGTCTATAATGTAATATGTAGTACTCGCATATACTCGTATATATACCTATGCCACCTACCCACCTACCTACCTAACCTATACATAGTATATGCAAGAATAAGCTATACGCGTATACGAATAGATACGAGATAAAGAACAAAAAGGATATATAAGTCCTATGTACTGAATAAGTTTTTTTTTTTTTTTTTTCATAAATATACCTAGAAACGTTTATCACTCGTTCGGGTTATTCGGTTCCCGTGCGTACCAGTATATAGATTAGAAGACAAACCATAGAAAGAAATAAAAACAGTGTCACCGATGATGGTATCCAGCTCTACCTGTACCTACCTATCTATCTACGTAGCATTCTGCTGCTTGTCAATTATCCATACTCTATCTACTATTACTCCTAGTTCACATAAAAATCGTTTTTTAAAAATCGTAATCGTCTAAATTTAAATATGAAAGGGTACTTAATATACGAGTCGAGTCGAATGTACGTAGAAATATTATATTATACGTGAACTTGCGTGTATAAGAATATACTCCACCTCTTCTTCTCTCTGTATACTCCTACCTAAGGTACTTTTATCTTAATAAATAAACTCGCCTAGGTGATATATTTTTCCTCGGTATTATTGTCAATTTTGGCAGCTGATTGATATTCACAACGTATATCATATAAAGAGGACAGTATTCTTATTTTTCATACGCGTTACGGTTGCTTTTTATTCGAAAGTCTTCTTTTTTTTTCTTATTTTAATGATAATAAGGTCTCTGATGCTGGTGATGATGACGATGATAATGTACGTAGATACAGATAGGTAGATAAAACACGAGTGTGAGAAATACCTTCAGCCTATGCTAACGTACGACTATATGGTGCAGAAAAATTTTCATCGTACACTTCGACAAATTTTTTCGCATATGGTACGACAAACTTACTTATTACGTACAACAGAGTCGGAAAATTCGTATCTAAAATAAAATTTTTCAAATCGACCTTGCGGTGTAATAAATGAAGTAATTTTAAGAACATACCTACCTACGTAGGTGTATAGTAATTAGAAAACAAAAAATATAAGGTAAAATTGACGACTTTCGTTGGCGTTGCATTATCGAAGGTGAATTTTTCGCTGTTCCGCAGGTTCGTCTCCTGAATTGCCCGAGCCGAGTAATTTAAGCGGTTTCATGACCCAGCTGGCGTTGTGGAATTTATACAACGGAGCGATGAAAACGCCGCTTCCGCAACCTCCAGTATTACCATTCCAGCCTGCCAGGCCGCCCAGTCAAAATTCCAATCACGAAGCTCCCCTCGACCTGGGCAAAAATCGCAAAGAAGAAAGAAACAGTCTGGAATTACCTCCGCCAAAGCGAGAAGCTCGCGAAAATGACGCCGACGACGAGGAGGAAAACGAAACCGAAGATACGGATAGTGATTCTGACGACGAACAGGATTGTCAGATACCTTTGAATAATTCTAGTCAAGGTATGTAGATTTTTTTCATTATTTTCTGATGCCATGGGGTCTATCTATCTCTCTGCTTTCCTGTAATTTGAATGAGTGAAAATTGGCTGACGAAATAGGCGAAATTGGAAGCGCAGGATCTAGTCCCTCCTACTCTCCTAGTGAATCGATTTTGATGTTTTTTCTTTTTTTTGTTTTTTTTTTTTTTTTTTTTTTTTTTTTCAAGTGTAATTGAGTTGATGAAAAACTACAAAATTTTGGGAAAAGTAGTATCGAAAAAATAATTGGAATCAAAAAAAAATTGGAGCTGAAAAAAATTTGATTAGAAAAAGTAAAAAAAAATTGAAATAAAAATGAAATAAAAAATTGATTCAAAAAAATGGAAAAAATAGGAGAAAATGCTCTTGAGAAAAAATTAAAAAAAAAAAACTAAAAATGAGATAAAAATTAAAATTGAAAAAATATTGAATTTTGCATAAAAATAAACTTGAAAAATCCCTCAAAATTCAAAGTAAAATTCATCATCCAAATGAATTTAGATGAAAAATTTTTGGGAAAAAAATGAAAATTCTGAAAAAATTGAAATAAAAAAAGCTACAACTCTCCTAGTGAATCGATTTTGATGTTTTTTTTTTTTTCAAATGTAAAAGCTTTGAGTTGATCGAAAACTACAAAATTTTGGAAAAAGTAGTATCGAAAAAATAATTGGAATTTAAGAAAAAAAATTGGAACTGAAAAAAATTTAATTGAAAAAAGTAAAAAAAAAATATAAATAAAAATGAAATAAAAAATTGATACAAAAAAATGGAAAAAATAGAAGAAAATGCTCTTGAAAAAAATTCAAAAAAAAAAATGTAAGAAAACTGAAAATTTATTAAATGCTGAAATCAAAAAAATTTGAAACTGAAAAAAAATTGAAAAAAAACTAAAAATGAGATAAAAATATAAATTAAAAAAATATTGAATTTTGCATGAAAATAAACTTGAAAAATCCCTCGAAATTCAAAATAAAATTCCCAATCCAAATAAATTTAGGTGAAAAATTTTTGGGGAAAAACATGAAAATTCTGAAAAAATTGAAATGAAAATACGAAGCGATGTAGAGGGGCGAGGACTGGACCAAACGAAGCATAGTCGGTAGGAAGTTTCCTAAAAGTTGAATTTTTCTCTACGAAAAAATCCAATTTTTTCAATTTTTTGAATTTTGCTATCCAAATCGATTTTTGAAAAAAGAATAAGGCTCGTGAATTTAATTTCTTTAGTTGGATTAAACATCGACGCATCAGACATGGCTGGCATAAGATAGGCAACTTATTTAACGTGTAATTCCTTCAGCTCGTAATTTCATTTTTGATTATTTTCCATTTTCAGATACGGAAAACACAATCAATTCGTCTCCGGTTGTAGTGAAAATCAAAATCAACGGCACCAAATATAGAGGCGTGCTGCATCCGAGGATAGCTAAAAGGCCGAAAGTCGGACCGTTGCAATAAACGAACCAAATTTTTTCGAAAATATTTATACGTAACCTTGCATTTTATATTTTTAATAAAAGCAAAAAAATCTTTCAATCTCTCGTAATTTTTTTATTTATATAATTTTGAAATAGACGACGTTTGTGTTATTCTTATTTATTTGTATTTTAATTATTTTTCTCTGTTTCGTTACGATCTTTTGAACATTTCCATTTTTTCAGTATTGATTATAAATTAATTATTTATGTCGTGTCTAGAAACGAGCACGGGAGTTTACTACCTACGTGTGTATTTAAGACGGATTGAGTAACCTTTTTTTTTTATATATATTATTATAGTGGTGTGTCTACCGCAAAATACGTAATATTGATGTAATTGTGACGAATAGATTATCAGCGGTCGTGTTTTTATGTAGTCGATCATACAAAAGTTTTAGTACCTAATGTTAAATGTTTTTTTTTTTTTTTTGATAATTCGCATGACTATTTGTGTTGTTAATCGTAAGCGAACAGTTTTCATGAATTGCTAATTAATGTATGTACATGTACTGTATTTATTTATTTCTATACGCATTCGCGGACCAGCTTGAATCGTGCGTAGAGCGCCATTTTCATTTTTTCATTTGTTGTTATAAGTCTGCGCGTTTTGTTGCTAACGAATAGGTATGTTGAAGTGCTGGTAGATTTTGTTCAATTTATGAGATGTTCTGTAGAGAAGGGTATTTTAATGGAGAGATTTTAATTATAATGAGATTTTCAAATGTAAATATTACGACAAAAGTGTACTATCTTGTAATTGTTTTAATTTTATTGTTTGCATTATAATATTATATTTGTTTTTATATATAATTAAGTAATTGCTTTTATCTTCTACTACGTAGTCGTTCCGAATGTAAACTTTCTTTCAATTAAATAGTTACATAGAATGTGTTTTCTGTTGTAGTTCACGATATTTAAATTTGATGTAATGATGGTGCATCTTTTTTTATGATTATGCAAAAGCAAAACATATAAGAAGTTATGAAAAAAAAAATCAAAAAAATCGAGCCTATAATTTTATTCAAAGTACAAAAAAATATTTTAATATAAACCAAAAATCACGACAAAGAAAAACTATAAATTTCTAAATTTGCTTTATGGAGAAAAAAATGAATTATTCCAGCAGGAACTGACTCTTTTTTGTCACAGTATTATCTACAATCCTAAGCACGATCCCTACCAGACTACCACATCCCAAAATTTTTGAAAAAATCCCAATCCCAGTTGTTCTACGTCGATCGGAAGTTGAAACTTGCAAGTTGAAAGCCTCAAAAAAAAAGTAGAAACAAACAAGGATATCAAAACTTCGATGTTTTAGGCTTTTAGTCTTGAGATGAATTTGATTTGCACCAAGCCTAGACTACGTCAGACAGATCGTTCTGTTTTGTCGGTCTGGAAATGAATCTGCGCATAGGTTCTACCTCACACGTCAACATCGACCAATGACATTTCGCCAAGTGAGAAGTTCGCCGATTATTGTCGTCCGGTGTTCGTTCGAAGCAAAATGGTTCGGCAATAAGTTGAAACTCCTCAGTTTTCATTTATCTGATCAAAAAATTACACGTAGGGATTAAATTCAAGAAGTTTTTCGATTATTTTCATCATCATGTATTCTCGTCTATTTATCCTTTCGTTTCTACTGAGTAGTTTACTCAACGTTCACGGCAGTGAATCAGACGTCATCCAACTTACCGACGATGATTACGATTCCAGCATCTCGGAATACGACACCGCTTTGGTGATGTTCTACGCACCATGGTAAGCATTTCATTCGAAATTAACCCTCGACTGTCGACTTGAACTCTAACCTATGTTGGCAAACAATTAACAATTGGCTACTGGTCGGTTTATCGTATCCAATATTGTCTATACGAAACATTATGCCGGATCGTGTACGCCGGTGCTGGTACATCACAATGACTATGGTACTATTGTGTTCACTGACGTGGCTTGTTTAACAGGTGCGGACATTGCAAAAGATTGAAGCCGGATTTTGAAAAAGCCGCTTCCATTTTGAACAAGAACGACCCTCCGATTTACTTAGTGAAGGTAACGAAGTAATTTTTTACCCATTCGTGAACTTGCGTATTTACGTTCCAACGTCGATTACAGGTCGATTGTACGGAATCTGGTAAATCCACTTGCAGTACTTACGATGTATCTGGATACCCTACATTGAAAATATTCCGATTCGGTAAAGTGGTCAAGGAATACAACGGGCCTAGAAATGCTGGTAATTATCTTACGTCTTGAAGCGTCCAATGGATGAGGCTAGCTCTTCAAGTGTTGTTGTCATTTCAGACGGTATCGTCAAGTACATGAAATCTCAAGTCGGCCCTGGATCCAAGAAACTCTCATCTTTGTTGGACTTCCGCAAATGGTTCTCCAAAAACGAAGTTACCGTCGTAGGATTCTTCAAAAAAGATTCCGATCTCAAAAAAGCCTTCTTAAACGTGGCCGATAAACTTAGAGAAAAAGTCAGCTTCGCGCATGCCGAAGATGAAGAAGTGCTCAAGGATCAAAATATCGAGTCGGTATTATCCGTATTGATGATTTTTTTTTTCAACGAGAAATTAATTTTGTTTGTATTTTTTTGATGCAGAAACGAAGCTGTGAAATTATTCCGCCCCAAAGTATTGGAAAACAAATTCGAACCTAATGTTATCGACTATACCGGTGGTAGTGCTGAATTCGATTTAGAAAAGTTCATCAAAGAGAACTAGTAAGTTGAATAAATGTTCCACGATTACATTTGCTTCAAATAGATGTTTTACGTGAATTGGTTTGTTCGCAGTCATGGTTTGGTTGGACACAGAACCACCGATAACAACGACGATTTCAAATCTCCTTTGGTCGTTGCCTACTACGGCGTCGATTACGTGAAAAATCCTAAAGGTAAGGCATTCGCTTTAACCATCCGAATGTGAACAATATATGGATTGTAACAATTTGAAAATATTTTCAGGCACTAATTACTGGAGAAATAGAATTTTGAAAGTAGCCAAAAACTACGAAGGTAAATATCACTTCGCCGTCAGTGCCAAAGACGATTTCCAACACGAATTGAACGAATTTGGATTCGATTACGTTGCATCGGACAAACCACTGATCACCGTCAAAGACAATAAACAAAAATACGTCATGAAGGATGAATTCTCGTAAGCGTTTCGTCTATAATTATGTCAATTTATCGATATAAATCATTCCTCATTAACCAAGTTTCCTATTTACAGGATCGAATCGTTCGAAAAATTCATGAGCGACTTAGCTGCCGGAAACTTGACTCCATATTTGAAATCCGAAGACATTCCAGCCGATAACTCAGGCCCGGTCAAGGTAGCAGTTGCTAAGAATTTCGACGAAGTTGTCACCAACAACGGAAAAGATACTCTAGTTGAATTCTACGCTCCATGGTGCGGTCACTGCAAGAAACTGACTCCAATTTACGAAGAATTAGGAGAAAAAGTAAGCATCGTTTTGGCTAGTCGCATTCGCATTTAGTCCCTTTTACTAAAACACTCATTAAATTATTTTTAGCTGAAAAATGAGAACGTAGCTATTGTGAAAATGGACGCCACCGCTAACGACGTACCTGCTGGATTCGACGTACGTGGATTCCCTACGCTGTACTGGATCTCTAAGGATAACAAAAGTAAACCAGTCAGATACGAAGGCGGTCGAGAACTTGAAGATTTCATCAAATACATCGCCGCTCGTGCCACCGATGAATTAAAAGGTTACGATCGTAACGGAAAACCCAAAGCAGCAAGTGATAAAGATGAATTGTAAATTACGTATTATTGATCCAATTAGCATGTGTGATATATTTGAAAAAAATAATACTGTTTAAATACGAACAATGGTCGTATTCTTACGTGATTACATACTTAAGTCTGATTGTTGTAAAGATCGATGTTGTGAAAACAAAAAGTTCAATTGAATCGGTTTATAAAAAAAAAAATTATTCGTAACGTTCGTTCAATATTTTCCAATTGCTCTACGTAAACAGCTTCAGAATGTAACCACCTCTAATTATGTATATTTCTTTCTCAACTTCACGCAGATGTTTGTAGAATTTTACTTTTATACGAAAGAAGTAAGTTAGAATACAATCTTTACTTCGATCTTCCTTTGTAAATTATTTTAAATTTGTTATATTTGTATTTTTTTTCCATCATTTTAAACGTTAAGTTTTCAGTAATGTACTTCTAAGACCCGACGAATATTTTTCTCCCCTTTTTATTACGTATCCTTTTTTTTTATCATACTTAATTATAATTGTAGATTATTACTTATTTATTTTTTATCGAGATAATTTATTTTCGCAACTTATTTTACGCATTTATTTTTTTCCTAATTTTTTTTAGCGTTATATAAAGGCTTTTGGATTATTTTTATTTTAGTCTCTTGTGAATGTGGTGCATTTGTTATGTGAAAGCTCGTACCGTGTACTCTTTTTTTTTACGAATTACCGATTATTGTGGTTGATACTGTAATAAAAATATGTTCACGAAAGACTTGTTTCTTTTTTAGGCACTCGAGGTTATCTACGTGTTGCGAAATAGTTGAGATAATATCGACGTTACGAAAAACAAATCAGCACAACTCCCGAGTACTAAACGACAATTTATTTCAAAATTATAAACTAATCAAGCGGGCGCACTCTCCGACGCTGGTCGGTCTTTTATTTTTCCAACGCCGCTTTCAATTATAACAAATCATTCTTACTCCTGAAGTAATGCTCGTACCAGAATATATGAGCTTTTTTCTGGGGCACAGTCATTGAAAAGTTGCAAATTTGTCTCTGAAAAAGACGTTTTTGTTCACATTTTTGCATAAATTACGCGAAAAATCTCAAAAATCCGTACGCAGTTTTGAAAAAAATCCAAGTTTCCGACAGGACAGGCCCTTATGGCCAGCCTCGATCCCAGCGTCTACGCATGCGCGTGAACTTCGCACTTCGCATCTGTGTTAGGCACGTGGTGTTAGGATTTCGCTTCCCGTTTTTTCGATATTTTCTTGTGATTTCTTGAAAAAGTACATTATTATTTTCAAAATATGTCTATTGTGCTGTCCGAATGCAACGACCGTGTAGTATTAGAAGAGGATATAATCGAGGAAATAGAAGATATTTCGTGTTTCCTGTATTTTGAAGCGAAGATACGTTTTATTAAAGGTAAGAAATCTTTATTTTTCTACCGGTTGGTCGTATCACACTTTACAGCTCGGCTTAGTGCAATGTGCAGAAGTGCAAAGAATAATGAATTCTGTAAAGTCCAACGTTTCAATTCCGACGTTGTATGCGATCTGTCGTACTGGCTCTCATCGTCTCTTAATTCATGGTTTTACTAAAGCCATAATCACCTTCCCAGTTTCTGTTTTAAACTGATGACGGACGCAGTTGTAATACAGTTGAGACAAACGGTACGGAGACTGAATGATTGTAGTTTAGCGATCAAATATTTGTTTCTTAAATTTGTATCTTCGGCTAAGTGCGCAATCCTTCGGATTGATGAGGCATCTGGGCTCCAGATACCTGTTGAGCCTCATCTGCTGGAATCAGAAGACTTCGATTTCAACCAGGATTTCTACGTAGAAGCTCGCGGGCAGAAAACGAATAAAATCACGCATTTTAATTTGATTGTCCACCGTTCATTCGGTAGGACGTACGTCACTATGGAGGTATGAAATGAATCGATTGAATACCAGTCTATTGGACGAGTAGTTTATTTTAGTTTTAGTAGGTTTTAGTTTTATGCTTCGGCAACTCCTCAATACGTACTCTGACTCATTTTCTCGTGAACAGTGATATGATAGCGTTCATGAAGTTTGTAGAGTCAAAACAATATTGCAGAATGCGTGGTATGAGTTGCAGTGCGAAAGTGTGCAGTGAGAAATTACGTGTTAAGTTATTTATCGCTAAATGTGTTATTCGTTTTGATTTCAGTTAGTAACGAATGGCTCAGGCAGGTGTATTTCGACATCTTTGAAGAAGAATCCAGTTAATATGTCTGACGACGAATTCCATCACTACGGCCGAAAATTGTGGACGCAATTCGAGTGTACATTCCACTCGCCAATGTTAGTAAGAACAATATTATAGTTTTTATATTTATGATTTTCAGAAGTTGCTATGTTGGTAGTATGTAAAATAGCGTTGTAGATGTTACTAATTAACTTTATTTCTTTGCACAGATTGGGTCGCCTCCTAAACGACGAATGTATGCAGTTGTCGAAGGCAGTCGCCAATCAACCAACGAGCTGTGGTTCGGTGTAAGCAAGACATTAAAAAGGCGAATTTTATATTTTCTATTATGTTTTAATTAAATCTTTCTGTGTTCTCGTCCAGTAATATTTATGAATTTTCGTGATAGTATTATTTTGACTGAAATATTTTTAAATGTTTTACATTTATTCGAAAATTTTAATTTTTTAATGATTCGTATTTTTAGCGAAATAAGCATGCGTGTGATAATTAGTTCATGTACGTTCTATTTTTCATATAAGAGTCGATTATCTATTTTTATATGTACGAAACGATGATTATGTTTTCAATTATTCAGCTAATGTTTTTATTTCTATTCAAAAATTTCAGTTTCACTATACTGTTTTCAGTGATGTACTTCTGATAATATCGAAGTTACGAAAAACCAAATCAACACAACTCCGAAGTACTAAACGACAACATTTATTTCAAAATTACAAACTAATTAAGCGGTCGCACTCTCCGATGCCGGCCGGTCTTTGATTTTTCCAACGCCGGTTTCAATTAACAAATCGTTCTTACTCCTGAAGTAATGCTCGTACCAGAATATATGAGCTTTTTTCTCGGGCACAGTCAAATAAGGATTTTTCGATAATCCTACGCATACTAATTCCATAAAGTAACGAATCGGACCAGTTTCCGGACACCAAGGTTCTAGCCAACGTTCTAAAAATACATGATCGGAGAAGTCGTATTGCTGTTCCTCGACCCAATCTGAAATCAAACGCCGAAAATTGTACTAACGATGAAAATTAGTGGATTTGAAGAGGATTCGCAGTACCTTGCTCGTTATCAATAGGAAATCGCCAAACTTTCCCTTGTTCCGTCCATTGAATAAGTTGCTCGAAAATATTTTTCGGCGGATGCGTAAGTGCCAGTTTTAAATCACGTTGGAAGAGGTAATCCCACGTATGTAATGAGACCGGCGTTACGTTCTTAGATTTGATTTCATCTACGTCGAAATATCCGAACGGTTGTTCGTTGAATAGATTCACTTTAACGCGTTCGACCGGCCTAGAAAAAAAGAACATCGCAATGTATATCTAGTCGATTTTCATATCGCAGCTAGATGATAGAATCGTAATTACCTCCTTTGTCTCCTTTGGAATTGTTCGGGCTTGGTGTCTAGCGCCATTGATCTGACTTGATGAGCTCGAGATGCCTCTCTGGGTGCTTCTTCGCTTTTTTCCACTTTCATTCCCGATAATATGTCGCTGTTTGGAATTAAACGAATCATTACAGCGACCGAAAATTAATCCTACTTCAGTACAATGTAAAATATAGTACCCCAATGGAGCGTTAGATTCAGCAGATGGTGTACTTTTATCTTCGGCGTTGACTGGTGGTTTACGACGTGAGAGATATATTTCTAACAGTTCTAGTTCGGTTTGTTTAGGATCGCCGCCTAGACTCTCGGCTACTTTGGAAGCTGCTTTAGCCAATTGATTACCTGAATGAATTCAGTAGTGTTTTTGTTGAAAGCTCAAATATAAGATGGAAGATCCTAATTAATTCTGCGTACTAACCTAGCTTTTCTTTTTCAAGTTTTTCAGCTTTGAGTTGTCTTTGCTTTTTGGCGTCAATTGCTTTTACTCTAGTTGTTTCTCTGGGTTTGGGTACTTTTACTTGAGATGCTAATTTACTCGGTTCTTCTTTCTGCATACGAAAACAAAAATTCAATTTGCTATATCGATGGCAATATTAATAAACACTTACTTTAGACATCAGTTGAATTAATTCGTTTAATTTTCTTGCAGCTTCTTTGCTATCCGGTTTACGTTTGGGTTTATTATTCTCCTCGTCGGAGCTAGAACTTGAGTCGTCGCGTAATCTGTTACTGGTGAATATCGGACGTGCATTGGCGAATGGTTTTAAAACGACAGAATTGATACGGAAATTTCTGCAAAAGAATTGGCGAGTTGAGGAGTTGTGGCAAATAAACGATGAAATTTTCTATATTTACCGGATCATCATGATGTGTTCGGTGGTCGTTTCTCGGATCAAATAACGGATACTTCGAGAGTGAATGAAAGCTTGTAGATGATGAACTACGTAGAATTATGTCATTGTAAACACTGTATTGAAAAACGAAAATTGTAATTGATTTTTTGTCGAAAAACTATCAAAAAAAACTCATTCACGTAGAATAGAAATTAGAATATTGAAATGATGATAATGCATGCGGCGACTCGGCGAGTGTGATAAGATGGAAGTTTCGTGGAGGCATCGTGGAGGGGTGTGTAACTGTAAGGTTATGTTCTGGTCAATTCGGTGTAGGTAGACTCGGTAATACCTACTTGTTTTCGACTTCTCGTTTTATTAATTTATTTTATCCTTTTAATTATTGAAAGAGATAGTAGATATTACTCTGGTTGATCCGTTAACCTACTCATGTACGTAGAACACACTAGTATACCGACTATACTGTTTCAGGTATGACGGATATCCTGGAAGAAATAAAATGGGCGTACAAAAAAACGTGAGCTTTTGCCACCCGTACATCATCTTTCCGAGTGGCAAGCTTTCAGGTTGCTCTGCTTCAAATTTCTTAGAAATAAACGTTTTATTCCTACGGCAGAGTTTGCCGTTGCTGACGATCTTTTGCTCCCATTAAATTGGAATCAAGAATTGGACGAATATAAGTTTAGATGTTTTAATTTGATATTTGGTTTTGAACTAGACTTCGTCATAAGTAAACCTAAACCGGCTTCAGTAAATGGTAAATATGAAGAGCAGTCGTATATCATTCTAATCTTCGTGGCAGATGGACCGATATCAGCGTCCTTCAAACACCATGAAATTCCTACCCTCATTAGGTTGAATAGGAAATTTTCGAACTTAGACTGGTACTGTTGGGTACATTTTTCCCACAGCTCAAAAGCGTTGGGAAAAATTTATCCAGCAGAAAGACATATGTACCATTTTAACGATTTATTGTCTTTCCAGGTGTGAAGATTTGAAAGCGTTTGGCGCTGTGAAAAAAAAGTCATCCGCATCGACTCCTAAAGTACGAATAGAAAACTTGAATGAAGTATTTCAGGGCCTGATGACTGAGGAGGTCTATCTAAGCGAAGATGAAGAAGTCCATGAAGATGCTTAAATTGAACAAGAGCAATGATTTTTTATTAGTCGAAGAAAGAGCGAGATGCCAAATTTAATTTTACGCTTGAAAAAGAACGAATAAAAGACTCGAATGAAGTATTTCAGGGCCTGACGACTGAGGAGGCCTATCTAAGCGGAGATGAAGAAGCCCATCAAGATGCTTGAATTAAACAAGAGCAATGACTTTTTATTTGTCGAAGAAAGAGCGAGATGCAAACGCAAAATTTAATTTTACGCTTGAAAAAATACATAACCAATTACTGGTAAAAAAATAATCAGTCCTTTTACGGAATTTGAAGGTTTAAGTTTGGTCAAATCGGCTCGTTACACGAATTTTGCTGATATTTTCAGGGTAATTAAGCATTTATTTAATAAACATTTTTGCAATAATAAGTACACGTATTGTGGTAATCACACCTTTCACTGGGGTGGAGAGGATAACCAATTCGGAATAAAAATAAAAACTCAGTTTACTTTATCGCAACAATAATTATTACGAGTATATTTTCGCAGATACACACAGGTATGACTTCCGGCCCTACTAGAAGATATTTCAGATCGCAGTAATATCGACCAAGAGTGAACTGATTTTACTATTGCGGCGCATTCACGGTAAGACCAATGCAAATCTATTCTTTCGTCGGGCAAAATAAATACAATGATTAGGCAATCGATTAATACGAGTAATTTGGAATTTTCATCTATTTTTGAATGACAAATAATTCGCATCAAAATAAAGCCATAAAATCTATAATCGGTTTTTTACCTAATACAGTACATGGAAATTATCAAAAAAAAATTAAAATATCAATTATTAAGGTCGATAACCACAGGAGCTAATGAATTATGCAATTGAGAAACAGCAGTTTGAATTATTTGTTGAATACTTTCATCTTCGCACGTCACATCCTAAAACACGAAAATAATACGCTTAATAACATCGCAAAACTATATAAATTTCGAAACAAAACGTCACACCCAACTTACCAAATTTAATAAATCGATATTGACTTTTTGATTATTCAACGTAATTGTTAATTTATCTCCTTTGAAAATTTTAGGAACTGCTTCATCACCACACATATCTTGTAACAATTCGATTAAGCATTCCTACAAAAAAAAAAAGAAATCAAAACTCAGGTTAGTTTCTCCTTTCTACTGAAAATACTGCGAATCAATTTCAACTCACTTTGAAATGGCTCCTGTCCATCTTCATCGCAGGAAGAGGAATAGTTTTAGAAACCGTTCCTCCGATAGCTTCAGCTTGTAGGATGGCAGATAATACTGCATCAGCGTACATGTCATTTACTGGCGTAGCCACCCACTGAACAGAAATCACCAGAATTAATTTAGGATCGTACGACATTCGTAAGTATTTCGTATTACCTCGAGTACAGCCATACGGTTCTCAATCGATATATCTATAGCTTTGTAAACGCGTAATCTTTTATCGTCCAATTGCTCGAGACATCCGGCTAAATGCGACAGAAGAAATTTAAGCACAGGTAACGAACCAGAGAAGCTCACCGATTGTTGTTGAGTGACTTGACTCATGGTCATATCCGTATATTCTGTAAAAATATAATATTATCGCGTAAGAAATCAATCGAATAATTTGTTTTGATATTCAAAAATAATAATTACTCGATAAGTCGTTCGGCGTGACCATATGATAACTGAAGTTCCTCTTTACTAAAATACCGCTTAAATTTTGTCCGTTGGTTGGTTTTTCTACAGCTAATGATCCTATCACCTGTTGATAAATTTTATTAATTGAATATTTCGTAGAATTGACCGGTTATCATTTTTTTTTGGCGAATTTACTTTGACGGTCTTCTCTCCGGTGAAATACAAATCGACAGATTGCGTGTTTTTCGGATTATGCACAACAATCGAGGTATCTGGATCATTTTCGTATTCCCTCTCCAAAGCAGATTTCAACCGTTGCATTTCATTCTGTTCACCGTGAACTAAAATCTACAGATTAAAAAAAAAATTTATTCAAATAAAACAGCGTGATTTCAAGATAACATAGCAAGCGAACTCACCACTTGGGGAGGTCTCAAAATACGAATAAACTCGCTGGTCTGCTGATAATCGGTATGAGCTGAAAACGAAATATAATCGACGGACATTTTCAGCGGTAACTTTTGTCCAGTCATCGTGGTTATTTCTTCCGGATCAGATAGGATTTGTTTGGCAGGAGTTCCTTCGACGCAGTAACCTGATTTTTTTAAAAAAACGAGCTAATTAATTGCTATTTATCACAAAAAATGTTTTACTCGATGAGCAACGAACCGGCGATAATGACACCGTTTTTAGGATCTGTGCACCAGGCTTCGAATAATTCGCGGGACAGACCATTCTGCAACATACCGGGGGAAGCCATAACAACACAAGGTCCTATATCTTCGAAATGATCAATACCCTGGAAAGCGAACCAAACAAATTATAATTCATCGTCGATTTCCACGCATAAAAAATACTCAGGACTCGGGATGTGGAATTACCTTCAAGTTGGAAACGTATTTGAAGACGAATGGATTATTTACGGCTATCTGTCTTTTAATTCGGTCGTTCATCGCGTTTATGTACGTCTGATACACTGCCATACATTTTTTGGCTAATGACGAAGCGTAATAAATAGGTATGTCATGAAGTTCAGGATGAGATGCCCAATATTCGTCTGAAAAAGCATTCAATCAGTAGGAAAAAAATTAAAAATAAATTCCTATTCGATCTCAACTCACCTAACATGAGCAGTAATTCTTGAGCTCTTCCTAAAGCGAACGCAGGTATGAGACATCTACCACCTCGAGTGACGATATCGTGAACGATAGAAGTGAATCGCGCTTCTCGTTCTTCTCTTTTTTCATGAATATGAGTACCGTAAGTTGCTTCCTAAATTTAAGAAAAGCGCACGTAAATTGAAAAACATCTGCAATTGTAGTTTTTTTTTTTAAAAAAATTTACGTACAGTAATTAGAATATCAGGATGAACGCTAGGTATTTCTGCAGCCATCAAATGCCTATCTTCTTGTCTCGAAAAATCTCCTGTATATAAAATCTGAAATTCAACACTCGATGCTTACGTCTGATTCGTAGATGAAATTATTAAAATTCAAAATAATTACTTTGACACCGGTTATTTCTATCATGAACATGGCCGCCCCAAGCACATGACCGGCATTGTATGCCCAAAATCTCACACCGCCTACGTCTCGTTCTTCGTGAAAATTTATCGTTTCAATTCGATCCATACTTTTCTGCAGATCAGCTTCGGTATAGAGCATATGTTCTGTGGATATATTACTACAACAAACACAAATTAAATCTTACAAATGATCGTGAATATTTTTATTCGCAATCGAACTCATTATTTACCTGACTTTGATGCAATCTGATAACAACCATCTGTAAATTGCTTTGGTAGCATGAGTCATAAAACAACGTCCTCTGAAATTGGTCTTCATCAAAAACCAAGGCAATGCACCACAATGATCCAAGTGAAAGCTAAACAGAAAAAAAAGTCACATAAAGAGGACATTTAAGAAACTGTTAACATACTGAAAATTAAATATTACTGAGATATTAGCAACAAATCTATTTCGTGAGCTTCGATCAAGTCAACGAAAGGTAAAGCGTCCATGCCGGTGAGACCTGGGTGAATTCCGCAATCGAGCTGTAAAATATAAATTTTTAGTAACAGAGAACATTTAATAAACGATAATGCTCGACAGTAAAATTACCATAATCTTTTTCCCTTTGAATTCTAACATTATACATGATCGACCGACTTCCTGACCGGCTCCTCTGCAAAATTGAAAAAACACATATTATTCCTTCCAGTGAAATGTAACTTGTATTACAACGTAAAACACAGTACTTACAGAGGTCTAACTGTGAGTAGGTCACTCTCTTCTATGTATGATTGATCTTCTGGTTTCCTTTTGTTTGACATTTTGAAGGTTTGAACGCGATCGAAGGCACCAAATATCGAGAAATAATTATTTTACAGCTGTTTGATTAGTGATTCTACAGAGATACCGGTATCGGATTGAAGTCCACGTATGGCAAATTTACTCTCCGAAATTATTCCATTTTCGAATGTTGAATAAATAGCCAGGTAACATAATGTTTAGTGTGTATAACTTCAACTCTTATGCATTACTTTTCGCAAAACTAATAACTATTCTATTTTTTGGATTTCTTGTTTGCAAGTTTTCATTTTTTTTTTTCAAAAAAAGTTGAGGAAAAAAACAAAAAAGTTTGAAAACATAACTTTTTAGGCGTTGTGTCCCAACTTTGCACAGACATCACACGATAAAATTGAAGTACTCTGGTTACTACGGTGGCATTGAAAATTTGAACTTGAGCATGTGGAAAGGAGAAGAAACAGGAAACAGGAAAGAAATGAGAAAGGCGGATGTTTGGGTTGGTACTTCTCTGTTTCATCTGCTGCACGGTCTTCTAAATATTTGTTAACATGGTTCGATAAATTCACCGTTTATTTTTTAACGTACGCGTTTAATAAATCGTGTAAATTCTCATCAATTTAAATGTAACCATTCGAAGTAAGTAATTTTCATAATTTCCCAATCTTAAAGCTTTGTCAACGTAAACCTTTTCGAATTATGTTGACATAACTCAATTCATATGTTTTCATTATTTATATTATTTGTGTGATTCAACGAACAATTTCAAGATTTTTTCATCACAAACAGTAATCGCTAAACTATTCGTGAAATACCAATTATTGCATTAACACACTCAAATCGTCAAATTGATTAACGTTCTTCAGTGTGGGAATTTCTGCCAGAGTTACTTGACAGTTGAAACTATCATTGATAAAAACGACCTTACGGATAATTCTTCTATAATTTGTTTGATAAAATGGTCATAGTTCATGCTAACAATGTGTAATTAGAATGTACTCGCGTGCTATTACGGTGAGTAATATGTCTTCATGTTGTTTCAGTTATCCTGATGTTCATCATATAAAACACCGCAATAATGGGCAAACTACTTTCGAAGATTTTCGGAAATAAGGAGATGAGAATATTGATGTTGGGTTTGGACGCTGCTGGAAAAACGAGTACGCATTTTTAATCGTCATTTTTGGAACTTAATTCAGTTGGATTGTAATCGCGATATGTTTGTTTCCAGCTATATTATATAAATTAAAATTAGGTCAATCAGTGACAACAATTCCCACCGTCGGATTTAATGTAGAAACAGTAACTTATAAGAATGTCAAGTTTAATGTTTGGGTACGTGTATGGGTTGCGTAAACTAGTCGACGCGCAATTTCCTCGTAATAATCGCGTAACGCTTTAATTCACAGGATGTCGGAGGTCAGGATAAAATACGACCCCTCTGGAGGCACTATTACACCGGTACTCAGGGATTAATATTCGTCGTAGATTGCGCAGACCGAGATCGAATTGACGAAGCGCGCCAAGAGTTGCATAAAATTATCAATGACAGAGAAATGAGAGACGCTATTATTTTAATATTCGCAAATAAGCAAGATTTACCAGATGGTACGTACACATTGCGTGTGTTGTTATTCTAAGTAATACTTATCTCATTAACGTGGTCGTATATTTTACTTCCTGTCATCTTCGTTAGCGGAGATAAGATTACTTGACTCGGGTGAGATTTTTATTTTCAAATCAATTTTCCTTATTGGAATTAATTTTACTGGTTTTTTCTAGCTATGAAACCGCACGAAATTCAGGAGAAACTTGGTCTCACTCGTATTCGAGATAGAAATTGGTACGTTCAGCCGTCGTGTGCGACTAGCGGCGACGGTCTATACGAAGGACTTTCTTGGCTAACTTCAAATCATAAACTGTGATCTAGAGCTTCTGTGGAAGAAAATCTCATTTCTTGCCAGGTACCTATTGTTTAATTCGACGATAATGTACGACTTCTTAAAGCGATACAACTCGATTCGTTGTCACCAAACAAAATGCCATAAATTATTCACCACACGTTGGCCGTATAGATACCATAATATTCTGTCATTTTCATGACACTAATAACCTCACAAATAATTAATTTGTCAATTTAATCGATCTGAGAAAAAAAGAAAGAAATACCCACACGTTTGATTACAGCACACCGCTGGCCGAAAACAAACCACCTAATTTCGCGTGATACTCGCATTTAAGTAATGAATTCGGTCAATCGAATCGTTCGGCGCTGGCATGTAGTATCGGTTTCTAATCAAATTCCATTTCCTTGTCCGAAACGAAATGTTGATTGACGCACAAAGGAAATGAGTAACAAGTCTTCAGGGATCAGTGGAACGATACAAGTGAATGGAAACTTTCGCTTTTCCTATTTATCCGCTCGAGGCGATAATATTACCGCCGCGTTTACCCAGTAGGTCAGTTTTTATCAAACGTTTCCCACCGAAATAAATTACCTAAACTACGTAATTTATACTTGGCTCGATGTGTGAAGGGGGAAATCTTAATTTGATTTGATCGAAGCGACTGCCTGTATGCGGTTGATTGATCGGTTTTTAATTCTTCCACTCGGTTAGAAATATGATTGAAGTTGAAGCTGTACGTCTTTATTTGCACCGTGGTTGGGTTTTATTTTTTTAAATTACGATGGATTTGACTGCGTTCTGTGTTTTTATTTCTGAGGTGAAAATCTATTTATCGGGCAACTAATGGAATTTCAAGGATTCCAGCCGGTTGGAGATTTGATACGGGTCTATAAATAATTCCCAGTGGTTGGTAAAATTATAAATCACCGTGTCAGTGATTTGGTAGATGAATTTTGAAAATATTTTGCCATGAAGGGGTGACTATTCTGCCGTTCGGTCGATTTTAATTTTTTTTTTCAACGGTGTTGGTTCTCGGTTTCGTGAGTTTGTGTTCGTTCGATTAATATTTTTTTAAAAAATGAAGTATTTCTGCGAAACTCCTCAAAGATAAGAAAATCGAGTGTTTGTAAATACTTGCCAATTTCCATTCTCATTCCCCAGCCTCAAAAACCACCGCCAACTTTTCAAATATTGACAAATTATCGAATAAAAAATTGAATTTTCTCATTTCAATTGAAAGATGAAACCTTCTTTTGGTATCACATTCTCGTTCGATTATACGTACGTATTAAGTGTGAAATTTGAGATCTTTTTGTCGAATCATTCTGAATGGAGGATTTTCCATTGTCTTTTGGTAAATTGCTTTCTTGAAAAAAATTTAAAAATATGAAAACTAGGTGGAATTTCGAAAGTTATTATTTCACCCAAGGCAGAATTTCTTGGAATATTTTAGATTTCGATTTGAAAAAAAGTGATTTGACCGATAACTGGTTACGAATCGAGAATTAATTTTTTTTTTTTAATTTACTTGAATTTTAATTTTTTTTAATTTTTTTTTTTTTTTTTTTTTTTTAAAAAAAAATAGTCAAGGAAAAAAATGTTTGAATTTTTTTATCAGATTTTCGGATACGTATCGATTTTCTTTCCACCTTGTTTGTCAGAAGTCAACCGTTTACATCGATTCGAGTGACAGACGACGAAATAACATATTTATAATTTTATTGTTATTAAAACATTGTGATCAATATTATTAATGTGTTTTTTTTTCCTATGTTGTATTTGTATACTCGAAAAAAAAGTTTTGTTGTTATACTCGTAAAGTGTATAATTGTAAAATGTAAATGTTCGCGCACTCTTCGTTCGAACGTGTTGTGTTTTACTCGTTTGAGGGACAATGGTGTACAGAATTGCGTGTATATGTTAATAATGTGGCGTATTTTTCTTCCTCATATCGCATACGTATTGGTTGAAGATGTTGAGATGGTCGTGGAAGCGTATCTTATACGGTCCGAATGCTCTCTTCAGATTTTATTCAATCAAAAATATTCAGCTTTTGGGGCATCTTGTTCGAATTTCGGTCAATTTTAACTTCTTATTCTATAATTTGATTTATTTCGCGAGAAAAAAAAATGGCGGTATTTGGGATCATTATACGATTGAGTCGGTACGTTTTCGTCAATTATGTGAAAATTGCATTCGTCGAAGGGTCACCTGTTGATTGTTTCAGTTCGAAAAATATAATTTTCGAATCTCCCATCTCGTTTGTTTTCTACCATTACCAAAATTTTTATCCTAAGTTTACGGTATATCTTTTTAGTAATTCTTTGTAGAGGTCTTGGGTTTCATTTCAAGACGAATTATTAATGTGACGTGTACCATTTATTGTATTTTTTTATTTATTTTATCGAATCGTTAACCTACGTAGGGTATAATATTGCCAATACAAAACACCTATTATTGGCGGTTTTAATCTATTTAGTTGACGATAAAATAAATGTTTTGGGTTCCTATAAATTTTATTTTATTCTTTTTCCATTTTTTTTTTTTTTGTAATTAAAAAAACGTATTTTCTTTAGAGTATATTAGTATGATAATGTACGAAGAGGAAAATTTTTCAAAAAGACGTATTATTACGCACTTATATGTATCTTTAGTCGAATATCGTAAAGCAAAAAATTCTCTGGTTATTTTTTAAGCATCTTTAGCTTTCATTCTCATTTTTTGTTTTCCTCATTAGCTTTCATTTCTCATTTCTCCGCCGTCTTGGTATACCTACCTGATCTGCCCGCAAATGTGAAATTATTAATTTTATATTCTTAAGATTTGCAACTTTCATGGGATTACGTAGTCGCTCAAATCGACGAGAATTCTTCCATTTGAAAAGAACAAAAAAAAAAAAAAGAGGAAAGAATGCATTTTTAAAGGCTTGAATTTTTTTTTTTTTTTTGTTTCTTGTAAATAGTGTAATTTTCGTTACATTTTTTATTGTTTATAAATTTTTAATCGACTCCTGTTATAAAAGTTAGCATTTCTATTATAATTTATTTCCATTGTAGACATTATTTATAAATAATGCAATTTTTAATTTATTAAAATTTCATTCCACAAGGTATTTCATTTTTGATTTTCATTTATTTACTTTTTTGTAGGTACATACATTAAGGTTAGTGAGTGCGTAAAGTGGATGGAAACCTGGACGTGGATTTTTTTCTGGTTGGTTTTTGGTCGGAAAGTGTGGCTTGTTTGGTTATTACGACGGTGCTGGTGGATATGTGGAGGCTGGGGAGTGGATTAGGGGTTGATCGACTTATCTTCTGAGTAAAGAAATATAAGTTTTAATTTCAACTTTTGAGTTCTTTACCAATTTTGGCCAAGAATGTGGCGAGTTGCTTGAGAAAATGTTTTTTGAATTTTTTTAATGGCCTTGAATTGACCTTGAGCTTGATGAGAACTAATCTGGGAAATTATTTTCAAATTTTCCGGAGTGTTTTAAGATATTTCGAATATTATGGGATTTCTTGTATTTTTTCCTCTTATTCGAAAATTCAGTCTCATTATACTGGGCTATGGTGTGGTGAGACGAATAGATTTTGCGGAACATTATTTTTCATTTTTTTGAAGGTTGAATTTGAATTGGAGTAG
Source organism: Paracoccus marginatus (assembly GCA_900065295.1). Taxonomy (NCBI): domain Eukaryota; kingdom Metazoa; phylum Arthropoda; class Insecta; order Hemiptera; family Pseudococcidae; genus Paracoccus; species Paracoccus marginatus. Next base: position 427 of record FIZT01027373.1, on the reverse strand, counting down.
TCAACTCTCTCAATCTGAAATCAGTGAAAATCATTGGAAAAAGTCGGAATTGCAGCACGGGGAAATCAGTGAAAAAATCACTTTGCCCCGCAGGGATCCGGGGCTGATATTTAGGTGGTAGAATGGTACTACCAAGAAACATGCATGACCAAAGTTACTATCAGAAAATATTAAGGACTACAAAAAAAAATTTTAGGATATATTTTCCAACTCCCACCCCCTCCCTTTTTCCCGCAACCCCCAAAATATCGTTTTTTCGTTATTTTCTGATAGTTAGTTTTGAATAGTAGCTCTCATAGGCAAATTCGCCTATCTTAGCCAGGAGTACACTTTCAAACACAGTCACGTTTCACTCCCTACAATGGGTTAGGAGGGGTGTGGTGACTTGAAAATTTTTTTACAAGCGTTTTAGATCATAAGCATCAAT
>FIZT01027357.1:0-10223 GCA_900065295.1 Paracoccus marginatus | reverse complement strand
TTTATTTTGGTGTCTTACTCAATTTGGAAACAATTTTGTTTTGGACCGAAACCGAAACCGAACCGAAATCTTTCGATCTGGTCCGGAACAGGTCCGGAACATGAGTTTTCTGTTGTTTTTGTTCCACAATTGGAACGAAACTGGTCCGTTTTGTTTTTTTCTTGGAACGCGGAAACATGAACCGGAACGAAATCATTTCGGTCCAACAACACTGACTGCGTTTCATCAGTCACTTGACGCCTTGCATTCAAAAATGAAGTTGTTATTCTGATTGGTGTTATAAGTACCACAAGTACTTATTTAGCGTACAAAAATGTGAAAATATAGGTCTAATACGTTTAAAAATCAATTTAAAATCTTAATTAATAATTTTATTCGTTTATTTTTAGAATAAATTCATACTACAAACTCGAAAAAGTCCTAAGCTTGTTTTACTAATATCAAAAAGTAGGCAGAGCCTAAACTTTTCAAAGATATTATATTCTGTAACAATATGAAGTGATTTTTTTCGTCGTGGAACATTTCGAGCGCACTTCGTAACCTATAGAAGATATCCTTTTTTAATTATTGTTTGTTCCGAATAATTACTTTATAAGTTGAACGAACAAAAAAGTTGTATCAAAAGACAAACATCTCAACCCCATTATCTTATTTCTACGTTGTGCACGACAAAACCGCTCTCGCGAATAGGTTCCCAACGTAAAACACATACCTATCCAATAATCGTAATCACAAATCTTGCGAATGATTTTTAATTTTCAACAGGTGTTTGGAATTTTATAAGAAAAAGTAATTAAACGCGTTGAAAAAGTTTTGTGGTAGGCGTTTTTCGCAGCTATATTAATTTTACGTTACGAAAATCAATACGTGGTAGGTACCTACACCTACCTGTTGATTAAATAGTATGTACATGTAGATGTATAAGTACGAAACGAACGCGTTATCCAAACCTGTGAAGTGAATGATATCAAACGTTATGTTCTCTCGATTTCAAATGAATATTATTTTTAAAGGGGTGATTGATGTATGGTGCGGAGACGTAAAGTATATTTTCAACAACAATTCGGTTAAGCTTATTGTGTTGTTGATTGTACTGTCAACCGCAGATATGAATTAAATTTTGAAATATATCTTCTCATCAGCTTTCCTATTAACAGTGTATGAAACAGGTCACAACAACTTAAATCAAGACCTTATCCATTTTATATTTACACTTTAATTTCGTCGGTTGGTAATTTATTTTTTTTTTCGCGGAAATTCTTGTCGTATTATTTATTTTAGGAAATTGAATCGTGCACGGGCACGTGTGTTGTGCATTTACCTATACCTTATTACTACTGGCTCTTTATGTACCTACTTACTAACTACAATTTATTTCAATTCAATTTTTTAAATAGATAATTGTTATAGGCTGGATAAAAACTTTCCTCTCGTATTATAAATATACTTGCATTGCATTTCCATCGGAAGAATTTGAAGAAAATATTTTATTTGTGTGATAATTGAATTATTGGAAAACAAAAGAACATTATTGGCACTACTTTCGCAATAATTTTTTTAAAAAAATCTCGAATACTTAAGAATTGTTTAAAAAGAAAATATTGATTTTTAATTATAGGCTAAAATAAACGCTTAAAACGATGATAAAAAAATCCAACTGTTCGTAATATTATATTTTTGTTTTCATTTTTCAGGTCCGCCAAAATGGACGAGCCTAAAACATCTACCAAAATAGAGGGTTGGTTACAACGATGTAGGGAGTCCAGAAGACTGGTGCTGATAATTGTGGCAATCGCTTTATTATTAGATAACATGCTGTTGACAACTGTTGGTTAGTTTCCCATCTCATTGAGCACAATTTTTTTTAGAAAATACCTTCGTTCATTGACTAAGTTCATCGATATTTTTTTCAATTTAGTTCCCATTATACCAGAATTTCTATACGATATTAAGCATCCTAATTTACCTTTATCGAAGGAACTTCCTATACGAGCGGTAACGCCAACACCTACTGCTACAAATGAAACCGCTATAGGTAATTATGCAGAATTCAATTAGTGTGATGAAATAATTATGTAGTAGGCAATAAAAATTAAGTGTGAATTTTTTCAGGAGTTAACGCCACTTTAACACCTTTAGCGAAGGAGATGGAAGAAAGGCATCGTGATTTGATGCATGAAACCGTCGAAGTAGGTTTGATGTTTGCCTCAAAAGCATTCGTCCAGTTAATAGCGAATCCCATCGTGGGCCCATTGACACATAGGTAATTGTAAAATTTGTTAAAATATCAATAAAACAATCAAACGAGTAAATTAATTTGATTTCATTTTTCAGAATAGGATATAGCATACCTATGTTTGCTGGATTCATAATTATGTTCATATCAACTCTAAGTAAAGACAATTCATTCGTACCAGTTGATTTTTTTTATATTATTATCAATTAATTATTCAATTTTTACAGTTTTCGCGTTTGGAAGGAGTTATAGCGTTTTATTTTTGGCTAGAGCGTTACAGGGTGTTGGTTCCTCATGTTCCAGTGTATCAGGTGGGTAGGCAACTCTATACAGTAATGCCACTCGAGTCACTAATGCAATTTTTGATTTGAGCAGGAATGGGTATGTTGGCTGAACGATACCCAGACGACGAAGAGAGAGGAAACGCGATGGGTATAGCTTTGGGAGGTTTAGCTCTAGGAGTTCTAATCGGACCACCATTTGGCGGAGTTATGTACGAGTTTGTGGGTAAAACAGCCCCATTTTTAATTTTATCAGCTTTAGCATTAGGAGACGGATGTGAGTACCACGAGATAATTAAGTTGAATAAATGTCTTTAAAAATACGTATTCTAACCCGTCGTTTATTTCCAAGGCTTGCAATTGTTGGTTCTGCAGCCAGGAGTGAAACAGCAAGAAGTAGAACCACCAACTTTAAAGTCATTAGTATCCGATCCTTATATTATTATGGCAGCAGGTACAGTAATCAGTGAATATTGATTTTGTTTGATTTATAAATTGTAAAAATGATTTTTTTGTCCAACAACATCAGGTGCCATAACTTTCGCGAACACGGGGATCGCTATGCTCGAGCCATCTTTGCCAATTTGGATGATGGACACAATGGGTGCAGTTCGTTGGAAACAAGGAGTAACCTTCCTGCCTGCTAGTATTTCGTATTTAATAGGAACAAATTTATTTGGACCGCTAGGTCATCGAATGGGAAGGTATCGATCGAATTAATTTACATACGATAAACATGTGTTGAAAACGAGTACTCAACGTGTTACTATTTTTTTCTAGATGGTTGGCGTCGATGTTAGGCTTAATCATAATTGGTGTTTGCCTATTAATGGTGAGTATACTATTTTTAGCAAACCATAGGGAATGATCGAATAGAATTTTTAACGTCGAAAAAAATAAATAATTGCAGATACCAATGGCTCGTAGTATAAATCATTTAATAATACCAAATGCTGGATTAGGTTTCGCTATTGGCATGGTAGACAGTTCGATGATGCCAGAATTAGGGTATTTAGTGGATATTAGACATTCTGCTGTGTATGGAAGTGTTTACGCAATTGGCGATGTAGCATTTTGCTTAGGATTTGCTATAGGTAAATTATAGATGTAGTAAGCTTACCTATACCTTACATCTGAATTAAATTACTCACTCAAAATATTGAATTTTTAAAAAAATAGGTCCTGCCCTTAGTGGAACTTTGGTAAATAGCATTGGATTTGAATGGATGTTATTCGGTGATGCAATATTATGTTTTATGTACGCTCCATTGATGTATTTCTTAAGATCACCGCCTACGAAAGAAGAAAGAAAGGTAAATTTTTTTCACCTTCGTCATTATTTTTCTCCACTCTTGAGTTATACATTACCTATTCTTTACATTGTTTCTTAGACGCTAATTGGAGAAAAGTCTTCAGTACGGTATATAAATTATCAAAACGACGAAGAAGACGAATAAACAATCAACAAAAATTTTTGGACTGCATTATTTCCTTTGATTTTTCTTTTTTAAACCCGTATTATACTTAGTATTCTTTATTTTATAACGATGAGTCGTCGGCATACTATTAATCTTATAAACCTGATCTGATGTACATAATCATTATAACTTATCGATTGAGAATTTTTAAGATAACAATTCTTATTTTCGTTTTATGTTTACCCATTCAATGAATGATTTTTAACCTATTTTTAGAACAAACTAATTGCATTAAAAATGAAATAAAAACGTTTCATTAAAATTTAATCATAAATATGCGAGTGGTTACCTTTTTATTGTTATTTCGATGTTTATTGTTAAGAATTAAGCACATTTTTTCTATGTTATACTTCACAACGTTTGTTTTTAAAATTTTAGATCAACAGCTGGTGTATGGAACAATATGTTAGACTTGATTTTTTATTTTATTTATTATTATTGTTATATTTACTACCATTTTAAATGAATTTCCCAACTCATTTTTAAAAAATCGTAATTTTCATTTCTGACTTTTACGAAACAGATTAGATAGAAAAAAACTCGAATCGATGCTTTATATAATAATTGTCACAACATACTTATATAGCCTTGAAACAAATAATTGTTTGATCATGTTCTTCCCACGAAAAAAATATTATTTCTAAAAAATATGTTAGTTAACGAATGCAAATAATTGCTGAATAGACAATAAATAATTTTAATCTTTAATATTTTTACTACGTAAGTTCTAATTAACGGTAATAATATAAACATTTGCATAAGTATAAAATAAGAACTTAACCTAAGGCCTAATGATTAAGTGATTGATGTATTTCCTTAAATGACAAAAAAGTTTTAATCGATATGGTTTAATGACGCTTTCAGTAATAAGTTTACATCAGTGCTTATACTTCATTGATACTCTGTGAATAATAAACATTTAAGAGCTTGAAAAATTCATTCGTTCTAATATTAGCGTTTATCGAAACACAAACATCTGCAAATGCAAGTGCGATTGGGAATTGACAAATTTCAATACCTACCAAGTACTAACCTTACTTTCTTTGACCAGAAAGAAAGTTGAGATCGTGTGTGATTTCATTAATGATTCGTTACGTTGATCAAGATTTGAGAAATTAAAATAAAAAATGAACAAATTAATCAATCAAATTGATAATCTAAAAGATAATTAATTATTAAATTTTTCTGGCATGGTTTGAATCAGCGTTGATAAAAAATGTAAAAAAACCAAAGGTTCTCATTTTGACACACGTACGTCATACTAGTCGACACTGGCGAACCAATCAGAAAGCAAGAAACTACGATGACGTAATTTTATCAGTGTTGCCGGTTAGTCTTTACAAAATTTGATTGTTTTATTGGTAAAAAAAAGTGCAATGAGGTTATCAGTAGAAAATAAATGTAATGATTTTATTATGTACAATATTTTAGGAATAACTGTAATAACTTCAGTTGTTTAAATATTACATCGTCAGTAATGTCAGTAAACTAAAATTGTTATGAAAATCGGGTGTTCTGACTACTGTGCCTCTGCTTCCTTGTGATTAAACGATATCATAATTAACGTTTATCATTTTGACATGCATTTACACGTCGATTAAGAGTTGATGCTGAATTCCTGTCATTCTCCTTATTTTTTTGTTGTGTACCGTTATTTCGCGTGTTAATGAGTGTTTAGATTTACGTTTGCTGCTTCTATTATTCTAGAGTAACAGATTGACGACAAACAAATGGAATGCTGAGTACAGCTGTGATCTGTTCCAATGATGTCAAACAGCTTGTAATGTAAGTTTCATTTTTCCATCTAACGAAGTAACGCTGCATTTTATTACTTGATCAACCTCGGTGTTTTTCGTTCTTCACTGAGCAGCAGAGTAGCGGAGTAATTCAACACCTTATGTAATTTTCAGCTGAATCAGCCGCTGTTCTGTGAAATTCCACCGAATGGACGTGAATTGTAACGAGACGTTGGCAAACCGATCGGAAAAAATTAACGATAAATGCAACAGTAACGAGGATGACCGCGATGGCGAATCGAAGAGCTTACCAATCTCAGGAAATCATCTCTTGATTAATGACTGCAATCCGCTAAATACACCAGACGATGAATGTAAATCGTCGAAAAATAAACTCAACGATGGGAAAATCGAACGCACCGATAGCTCTAGTAACATATTCGTCGAAATCCCCGTTAACAATAAAAGTAGCGATAATTATTCGTCCGATTCCGAGGATTCTGTAATATTCAGCAATGACGGCGAGGATGGATTTTCCATTAATTCGAAACCAACTCAAGATAACGATAAGCCGAAAGATTTGTTGTGTGAAATTTCGGATATTTTGCTATCGCTGTCGGATGACGAGAGATTCGTCGAATGTATAAATTTCTCTAACAATAACGGTTTCATTTTGCAAAATGATGCCGAAAAGAAATCAGAAAATCAAGTCGATATGATTTTCACTTACAACGTACTTAATATTTTATTTACGAAATTGAAAGAGCTTAAGACGTATTATGAAGTTATTCAAACAGATAACGAAAAGTAAATTTTTCGAATTTAATTTCAAAATATGATAATCAGTCACTCTCGTTACATTTTTATCCTTCGTTTTTCAGATTACTTAAAGAAAAAAATAGGAAAGAAGCTGAACATATTGCTTATCAAGTCTTGGTCGAATCGTTGCAAAAAACTGTCGATGAACAAAAAGAGCAAATAACGAGTATTAGCCAAAAATTAGAAATCGATAAAGCTACGTGGCAAAAAGAAAAAACAGATCTCGTCGAAAAATATGAAAAAGAATTGAAATCGGTGAGCACTTCGTATTTTTCAATTCCTTCGATTTATGATGAATAATAAAAAAAAAATTGATCTTTATTTCGTTTCAGCTTCGTAAAAAGTACGAATTTGCCAACAATGAAAAAAACGACGCTGTTATGCGTTACGCCAAAAATGAATCGGAACTGATAAGCGTTAAACAAGAAAAAGATAATTTGCTTAAAAAATTCAAAAATTTGCAAAATGAAAATCAAGATCAAATCAAAAAATATAAATCGTTAATGAATGAAAAAACATCACTCGTTCAGTCTTTGGATTCTAAGGTTCGTTTTTGTCAACTGGAACGTGGTCGAAATCTTGCGAATGTATTTAACGTTCATTTTATTTTCAGAAAAAAGAGTTGGCAGCTTCTATAAAAAATTTGGAAAAATGCAAGGAAGAGTTAAATTGTAAAGATATCAAGTCTAAATGGATGGAAGAAAATTTACAAAAAGAATTAAATCAATTTAAGGTATAGATCTTTCTTCGGTCGAGATATTCTTTGAATTTATTTAATTTGATTATTTTTTAATTTTTGTAGGAGAAAAACGATGCACTTACTTCGAAAATTTCGATGCTTAAAGAAGAATTATCCAAATATAAATCTGAATCAGCCTGTAACAGTCTAAATACAAATGGCGATGACGAAGATGGTGAGTTAAAAAAAATAATTGGGTTTTTTGTTTATCATATCCGCCTACTCAAAAATTTAATTTTTCCAGCTTCTTCAGCCTCGGAAGCAGAAAAATTAGAAAATTGTTTCGAAAATTCCAACGAACCTGAGGAACGTACTTCACAAAAGGAAAAAGGAAATGTTCTCATCGAAGAAAATAATTCACTCTCTTTGAAGGTTAATTTGATTTCGATCTGATGACCTCGTCATAAAAATGTACTCAATCCTAAACTTATTCGTTCGAAATAGGTTCAAAAACTGGAAAAAGAAAGATTAGAGTATGAAAACAATATCATGAATATGAAGCAAACGTGCGAAAGTCAAAACCAAAAAATAACCAGTCTACAAAACGATTTGATCGAAATGGCCACGTTACGTTCTTCCTTGAAACAGTGAGTAATCTTTCTCGTAATTTCGTTCATTTTTTTTCATCTCATTTCCACAAAATTCGATCGATTTCTAGATTACAAGACAGAATAGACTCATATCAAACGGAAGTCGATCGTCTGAAAGAAACCAATGACGAATTACGACAAGATATGGAAAGCTGTCGGGAGCGAGAAGCTGAGCTTCTAAATTTCACCGAAAAACTAACCGCCAAGAATGTCTCACTACAGTCTGATTATGCTACTTTAGAATCTAAGGTAGTGATCTAAACTCGTCCAACGATTCCCAAACAATTTCCATCATTTTTACGAATATTTTTAGACGCATGCTTTAGAAGCAGAACGAGTTCCTATTGAAAAACATGTAGCAGAATTGGAGAATAAGATAAGCGAACTTTCGGAGCAGTTGAAACTCGAGATTGATTGCAGAAATAACGATAATTCTCGCTTAACCAAATTAATTTCCGAAAAAATTCGAGAAATAGAATCACTTAGCGCTCAACTGGAAGAACAGCAAGCTGAAAACCAAAGCCTAAAACATAAATACTCTAGCACTATAAGGGTAAAATTACCTATAAAGTTTACGTCGAATAATTCCCCAATTCGCCCATTTTCCTCCAATTTTTTTTTTTTTTTTTTATCTTTTTCAAGGAACTAACCAAAGAAGTACAACAGTACCGTAAAATGAGGCAATTCGATAGTGGCGAATGCAGCAGCGGTAGCGACTCGGTTTGCCTAGAGTCGAGAACAAGTTCTTGTAATTCTTTAAACGAACAACAAGTCGCCAAAGTAAGAAACGATTTTCAATTAGAAATATACTCAATACTTTACGAATTCAACCTCACGTTCATTTTACCGACAGATTGAACCTGATCGTCAAACTCTAATCGAGCGAATCGTAAAATTGCAAAAAATCAACGCCAAGCACGTAGAAAAAATCGAATTCCTAGAAGAACATATCGCTCAATTACTAGCCGAAGTGAAAAAGAAAAGTCGAGTTTTACAACATTACATCGTTAGAGAGCAATCTGGAGCTTTATCTTCCGATATGATGGATCAGAATAAGGTAAGCGTGTTTTACACTCGATCACCTATACGTCTAACAATTAAAAATGTTAATCAACTTTCACCTTGTTATGCCGCCAGTTAAGGAGGCTTCAGGTTAGAACTTGTTACAGTAGGCTAATCTCCGCGACTACGTTCGTATACTATGAAATCCATTTCATTCTGGTTTTCTTATTTTAGGCTGAAATGACCAAGTATGGCGGTATTATGGCATCTATTTACAATAATAAAAGCGACGATGGTAAGATACCTCTCGAGCTGAGCGTTGAAATAAATCAAAAATTGCAAGCTGTTCTTGAAGACACGTTATTGAAAAATATTACCTTAAAGGTAACCATTTTTACTAACACGAGTAACTTTTTGCACTTGAAAGTCATTTTAGAATAAAACCAACGGTACCTATACTAATAGTTTCAAATTTTGTTTCAGGAAAACATTGAAACCTTGGGTAGAGAAATTGATAGACTCAACGCTCTAAATAAATCCAAACAAAGCTAGTCTTCGTTGTAAAATTCCTATGCTGTGATATATTTATGTAGATGTAGTATGTTTTCGTCTTAACCTGCAATTTCGTTCCATCTTCCATGCAATGGAATTAATTTATGTAAAAGTTGATCATTCTTGGTACTTCTTTTTATTTTATTATTCGGTACCGATATTTTAATCACGTAATCAACTTAGTTAAATTATTAAACTATTATTTTACTGATTCACTTTTATTTTATGGCCGTATCAACAGAGTACAAACACACAAATAAAACGATTCGTTATTCACAACGGTACTAATTGAATAAAAATTTAATGCTAAAAATTACTTCTTAATAAAATATTCGTAAAATTAAAATTACCTTAAATCTAATAATTAATTCATAAAGTACCGTAAAATTAATACATTACATCCTAATATCGACATAATGTACACAAAATTTCCTGAGAACTATAAAGCATAGTAAAAAAAAAGAAGAAAAATCGACCGGGAACCATGGAATTTAATGATGTTAATTTTTTTGCGCGTTAAAATATCGTTAACAGTTTCACTAACCGCTTTAGTAATCTTACCCGTATATTATATTAATTGTTTTTTTTAGTTTGAAAAAAAAAATTTCGAAACTAGCAACAAGAATGCAAATAAATAAATATACCGATATCGTAAAACTCTACGTGAAAAGAAAATTCAGTAAAAAGAACCAACTTATTGCACAATTCCAAAACAACAATAACAAAATAATTCAACAAAAAAAAAAAAAAAAAAAAAAAAATTTAAAACGAAAAGATGATTTTTTTTCCC
>FIZT01027350.1:0-13199 GCA_900065295.1 Paracoccus marginatus | reverse complement strand
ACAATGCTAGCATTGTACTAGCATAATGATAATCCAAGCATTCAAGTAGCATACATGCTAACATATATATGCTAGCATCCTGAAATCCAAATTGTCGATAGGGAAGTGTCGTGATTTTCTAATTTTTCTAATACGTTGCCAGAAGTTTAATTCGTTGTAAGTACAAATTTTCTCCTTCTTCACTGGGTCTCAGTCGCTCGCGACAGTACTGCTCCTACAAGAGCACGCCATCGCTCCCGATCCTGTGCTTCTGCTGCAGCACCGACCACAGATCCCATCAGTGCTCTCATGACATTTGTCCACCTGATAGATCGTCTTCTTCCTCTTTTCCCAGAGGTTTTCCCGAAGAGGATGTCTTTTCTTCTGATGACATGACCAAAATACCCTAGAATGTGGCTTTCGCATAGAGTATTGAGCCCAACTGGCTCGTCCAGTTCATTGGCGATTGATGCATTTGTTCGTCTAGCAGTCCAGGGTATCCTCAGCATTCTCCGCCAGACCCACATTTCTAAGGCATCCGCGATTCTTCGTTTGCCATCTACCTTCAACGAAATTTTTTCCAATTTGCAATTTTTTTTCCAATTGGTTGTTAATTTTTTAAATAAATTCTGCATATTTTCTGATCCAAATCAATCGATTCGTCTTCTTTTGAAAAAAAAAACAGGTAGGTATTGTAGCAGAAGAGCAGAGAATGAACGTGAAATTTTTTTGAAATTTTGCACCAATTTGATCGCAAAAATTAAGGACAAAAGTATGCCTCCCACTATTCAAACGCTCACTGCAGAAAGAAAATTCAATTCTCTACAGCTCTAGTTCTGGTTCTATTCATGTTCTTCCCAAGACGCTTAGTTTGGACGTAAAATCGAAAAATATCGAGAAAAAGATGACAAAAATCTCAAGGCAAGTATCCAAACAAACAGTACTGCATACCATTTCCGTAAATATATCAGACGAACTATGCGTCCTAGAGAAAATTTCATCGAACGTAGCAGAAAGATAATTTCATTTTCTACAACTTTGGTTTCATTCATTTTTCTTCCAGGGCCCTTAGGTAGGCACTAAACCCGGAGAAATATGAAAAGGTTTTTGTTTTTTCGTTTGTCATTAAAATATCTATTTGGGACAGTGTAATTCGCCATTTCGACGTATCAGTGCGGCTAGTTCAATATTAATAGACTTGCCTGCTGCCTGAATTTAGATACTTCAGGGCTTCCATTTGGAAAAATTTCTCAAAACTTATCCGAAACTGACTGTGTCGTTTGCAGTCAATCGTCGTTTTCTTTTGAAATTGCCTAATCTCGAGCTACGTATATCAGCTTAAAAATATCTCATCGGATCATTGGATCGTTAAATGGTTAAAAAAGATAAAATAACGTAAATAGGTCAATTTCAAGAAAAACGAGAGATATCCATGGAAGACATGGGTATCAATCGTCTACTCGACGAAACACTTTCCATCGGGCTGAAATTTACTAAAAATAAACCTGGCGAAGCAACCAGTTGAGAATATTTTTTCGATTGTTTCAGCTCATTCATCATTCAAATTAAATCTAAACCCACGTACCTATCGTGAAAGACACCGCAGCTCACGGATTAACCTTCGAATCGGCCAAGATGAAAGTATCGAATTACCACCGATTGGCCAACCTCGATGTCATACGTACAAATTTACAATAAATTTTTCGATTTCACGCTATGATCCCCGGGTACCTTAAATTTTTCTCAATTTCGTGAAGGGGATATCACGACAGACTCGATCGTTATTCTAAAAAAAAAAAAAAATCGTAAATTCGAACGATGGTAACGGGACAGTAAAAAATTTTTCAAAGTCGTAATTCACTCTCGAAGGCCATACTTTTGTAACAAACCCGTCGAACAAATCGATTACCTGCAATTGGTCAGCATCGACGATTGTCGGCGCTCTCAACAATACACAGCGATCACGCTTTAGAAAAATCTAGAACTCGTAAATCTCCCAGCACTCGAGAGTAAAAGCTTCAGCCCATTACGCCGATGAAGCTTCGAAAGACCGCAATCTGCTCGAACTTGACCATCGCGAGTACCATCTCGATCGTCGGCCGAGACAAAAACTTACGATTGGTTTTTGTTTTCGAACGTACCAGCATAACGGTGCGATGGAAAATAGCCCGCGAACCGGTTCGGTTCTTCGTATGCTTACTTTTGCTTTCACGGCGAATTCCGATTCAACGTGGACGACTTTCTCTTTACCGGAACGTGAATCGGTTGCTTCCGAGGTCGTTGATCTACACAACTCGACGACGACGACGCAGCCCAGTCAACGTACGCACGCGTGTTTTGTAAACAAAACACGCCATCGTAGCTGGTTTCGCGCCATCCCCCTCTACGTAGCGCGTTCGCCCGAATTATTCTGATTACCTTTTTTTTCCCTTACTTCAAAGTACCGCTATTTCAAATACGCCAATTTCGGTTTCGTTTTTTTTTATGCTTTTATTTTTACTTTTTTTTTCCTCCGCCTTCCTTTCTTTCGTTGGTTGGTTCGCGTTCTCTCTTATTAGCGCGTACTGTAGTGTCGACCTCTGGGTCACGTGAGAAATTACGTACTTCACGGTGAACGGTACTTCGTTCGAATTTTACCAACTGAACGATACCGTTATAAGTGGAGTAACCGTACGATCGCGTAATTCGGGCCAACAAACTCGACGATAAGGCTGCGTAAATAGGAGAAAGTGAAGAGGGGCGACGAGTAGTAGTGATGTGGGTGAAAAACCAACTGTACTTTGTGTATCCAAAGAGAATCGAGAGTTTTTTTCGAGAAATTCCTGAAAATTGTCTAAAATCAAAAAAAAAAATTAATTTCTAGTAAAATATTGAAAGAATTAAATTTTGAAAAAAAATGAAAAAATTAAATTCTAATAAAATTGTAAAATATTAAAATTCTCACTTTTTATAGTTTTTTTTTTTTTTTTTTTTTTTTTTTTTTTTTTTTTGGCATTAAACTGCAGGGAATTCTATTTGAAATACTTCTTCACTTTTTGTAATACCCACTTTCTTCGTAAATGTAACAGTTTGAGCGTACCTCGCGAAAAACCGAAATTATGGAAGCGTTTGAACCTCCCAAGGTCTTCCTCTTTGTTCAATCTGGGTCGACTATGGCATCAGATTGTAGGAAATTTCATTTAGAGTCATTTTAGTGATGTTCTTTTTCCTTGTAAATGTAATGGTTTGGGTGCTAATCCCGAAAAACTGAAGTGATAATTTTTCTGAAATTTTGGCTGAAGTAGCCCTCATTTTCTTCCTCGTTTTGGGGCTAAAAATCGATCGAATCGAGTCAAATATGGTATCAAATTGTAGGTAATTTTTTATAGAATATTTTTGTATATGACTATTCTCCTTGTAGACGCAACGGTTCGGGCGTTATTAGCGAAAAAATACAGTTTTGGACACGTTTGACTCCCAATAAAAGGGATTACCTTAGGGTGACCTCCTCTGTGTTTTTATTGCTCGGTTTGGTCGTTCATTTGAGAAAAACGACAATTTTTGGAAATATGTGTTCAGTGATTTTCGACTTGAAAAATTTTAATTTTGAAAAATTTAGGCCAGTAGTTGAAAAAATCAACAGAGAGGAGTTTTGAAAAAAATTTTCGTTACCCGATTTCGGAAAAATTGAAAAAAACTGTACAACACCAACATTATTTTGAAGCCAAAAAAATTCAAAAATTATTTTTTTTAAAAAAACAGGAAGAAAATATTTGAAAAAAATTGTCACCATAAATCCAAAAAAATATTTTTTCAAAATTTGTGAATTTTTTTTTTTATTAAAAGAAAAATATATTTTCGTCCAAAGATCTCCCTCCTCTTGCATAAACATTTCACCCATAAACGTACAGAATACCGAATTTCTTGTTCGATGCCCCCCCCCCCTCCCTTCACCCATCTTGCAGCCAAAAAATCCACCTCAAAATTGAACCCCCATCATAAGCCAGGTCTCCTCAATAAGATAGTTTCACGGTTTATTAATTCAGAAAAAAAAAATAGCACGTCTATGGGAATGGTATCTCACTTAGGTTTACATTGTATATGACGAACCGGTTTTCAAGATCGCGCTAGCTTATTAAAAATAGCGTAAATTGCAACGGTACATTGTCGTCTGGTCCGCGTACCGGTTTCGATTTGCTTTCTTCGCGTGCGATTTCGCGTTCGCGATTGCGCCTCGTGACGATGGCGATCTGGACGCTGGAAACGCGTCCCATATCGTACGCGAACCAGTACGTTACACTTTCACTCTCGCTTTCTTTGCTCTATTCAAAAGCGCCGTTACTTTCTTACGACTCGTTCCATCATCATTTAGATTACCTACAATCTCCGCCTGGTCGTAATATTACGAAGATGCGATGACACCAGAATTATAGGCTCAGAGAAGCGCCTGTCTTTTCTCTCGACGTACGGATTACGCGAGCTGATAGCGCCGCTCTACACCCTCCGTAGCGGCCAAACTAATTAGGCATTTTAGTTTGGGTGTAATTTGGTCGCAACGCGTACATTTAGTATTTCAAAATCTCCGAGTAACATCTGCGTTCGGTTCGCCTCGCCACGGATACCAGCTGATGTTAACCGCTACGCGTGTCCGTCGCAGCACGTGCCCGGTACATTGTAGTTGCTGTGGCACTCTCGCGGCCGTTTTTCCTCCAAAGGCCGCGAGGGGAACGAAAGAATAGAAAGACCGAACAGTCGGTTAGGTACGACTTACGAGCGACGCAGACGCGAAGGTCGTAGAACTCGCTATTGGTATTTTAACCTTTCCACTCTGTCGACCAATTACCACATGACGATAAATGCTGGTTTCGATTATATACCTAGATACGTATGTGTATGTATCTAAGTTTAACGCACTAGGCGCGAGCTGCCATCGGCCTGCAACCATATGGCGACGAGTCGGCCATCGAGTCGAGGACTACGGTACATTGATGAAGAAATTTTCAGCTTCCATAGAGCGGCTATAGTCGCCCATCGGGTGTGTGTAAACCGCATAAAAATACACGTACGGTTCCATTATCCAAAGATAAATTACTAGGACGTTGCCCTCTTCATCGGCGGATGGCCGTATGCGTGATGATGCTCCAGACATTAAAAAAAAACTTAACACTTTCGTTTGTGTAATATACGTACGTCGCGTCGTAGACAGACGCGTGTATAATGTGGTAATGGCCAGGTGAAAATATTCAAATTATAAATACACGAGTACGTCGTATCGTACAAATTTACTCGTATGTTATTATTTTCCTGATATTGTTCTCATTCTGTCTACACAGACTGTCATTTCAGAATGCTGGGGGGGCTATGAAAAAAAGGGTAAGTTTGACCAGAAAAAGAGAACAGAATCGCCCTCTGCCATTTCTACAGAATTAACTTTCAGAAAAATATAGCATTTTTAAAACACTTCCAATTTTTAGAATATTTTCAATTTTATTTCAACTTAATAAATCTAATTTTCGAAAAAAATTTCAATTTTGAGAGAATATTCGATTACTAAGGAATTCAATTTTTTTTTCAATTTTTTAAAATGAATATAATAGGTACTTTTAATTTCTGAAATTTTTTTAAATTTCATTTTTTTGAAAATTTTTATACGTATTTCATTTATGAAAAAATATTTACCTAATTTTTAGAAAATTTGCATTCTTGGAAAAATTTCCAATTTTTGGAGAATTTTCAATTTTGGAAAAATTTTCAATTTCGGGAAAACTTTTGATTTTGGGAAAATTTTGGGGAAATTCCTAATTTTGAGAAAATTTTCAATTTTTGGAACATTTTCAATTTTTGTCAATTTTCAATTTTTGAAAATATTTTCAATGTTGGAAAAATTTTCAATTTTGGGGAGTTTCTAATTTTTGGGGAAATTTCTAATTTTGGGGAAATTTTTCAATTTTTGAAGAATTTTCAATTTTTAGAGAATTTTCAATTTTGGGAAATTTTTCAACTTAGAAGAAATTTTCAATTTTGGGAAATTTTCAATTTTTGCAGAATTTTGCCAATTCAATTTTTGGAACATTTTCAATTTTTGCCAATTTTCGATTTTTGAAACATTTTCAATTTTTGCCAATTTTCAATTTTTAAAAATAATTTCCATGTTGGAAAAATTTTCAATTTTTAGATGATTATCAATTTGTTGATATTTCTTAATTTTTGGAAAATTTTCAATTTTGGGAAATTTTTCAATTTTTGGAACATTTTCAATTTTTAGAGAATTTTCAATTTCGGGAAATTTTTCAACTTTGGGAAATTTTTTAATTTTTGAAAATTTTCAATTTTTGGAGAGTTTTGCCAATTTTCAATTTTTGAAAATATTTTCAATGTTGGAAAATTTTTCAATTTTGGGGAAATTTTAAATTTTTAGAGAATTTTCAATTTTGGGAAATTTTTAAATTTTTGGAACATTTTCAATTTTTAGAGAATTTTTCCAATTTTCAATTTTTTAAAATATTTTCAATGTTGGAAAAATTTTCAATTTTTAGATGATTCTCAATTTTGGGAAATTTTTCAATTTTTGGAAATTTTCAATTTTCAATTATTTTTGAGAATATTTTCAATGTTGGAAAAATTTTCAACGTTAGAAAAATTTTACAATTTTTGGAAAATCACTTTTGGAATGTTTTCAATTTCTAGAAAATTTTCAATTTTCAAGAACTTTTTGGATTTTAAAAAAATTTTAAATCCTCAGGATCTCTTCAATTTCTAGAAAATTTCAACGATACTTTATAATTTCTAGAATACTTTCAATTTTAAAAAAAATTCCTACTTATTTCAAAGCTTGACTTGAAAAAATCCTCAAATCTGCTCATCCAATTTGTTCTGCTGAATTTTTTCAAATTTGCGTCATCAACTATCTCGTCAACGGATACGACTGGAAATGTAATTCATTGACAATATCATTTTCACACTTGGCCAACAGAAACGTAAATTTTTTCCAATTTATCGACTCAATTTGTCGAAATAATTAAATAATAAACGACTATTTGACGTCATTCCGCAAAAGTACAAAAAACTTACCGAGGTGGAAGGTATCGCATTTTAAAATTTCAAATACTTAGGAAATTGAGTTTTTTTGAAAGTATCTGAATCACTCATTCGAAAAAAAAAAATCAAAACAGATTTCTAAAAGATTAAATCTTTCTTTTTGGTTGGAAATATTCAAAAAAATTTCCTCCATTAATGACGCAAAACAGCCCTTCTCATTGGACACTATCCATAATGAACGTAAATCGAGCAAATTAGAGTCCGCCGAAACACATTATTTAAAAAAAAATGAACACCTTTCTTCCGTCATCTCTGCAGGTAAATTTTGTTGCTTATTTGCACGCCACTTGAAAAAGCTCGTTTTTTTGCGATTCGCTCGCTCAAGCTGTCAGAACCTTTGAACGCATTGACGTCATTCGACGAAACAGAAACAGCACACGCGTCCTAACAGGTATTCGCAACAACGAGAATGCCAGCAAAAGCACACGGTATAAGTAATCCAGCGACGTGAATTAAATTGAAAAATAATTTTTTCAAAAATGAAAATCACGCGACCGCTGATGGTTTGCTAATAGAGGCGAAAAAAATTACATTACGAGTAATTATAAAGCTGACTTTACCACGAATCGCGAGTTTATTCGCCATATAACCGCGTCGATAGAGCGGCGGTAGTGGAGGGGGCATGGTAGCTGAGTCGCGAGTATGGGTAGCGGGAGTAAGGGCGAGAAACAAAATACCCGCAGAGGGCGACGGGCGCGGTGTCAACTCTATATAACGACCTGATTTCTTGGCCGGGTCAACACACTTGCCAAGGCGAACTATGACGTCATACGTATTTCCAACACCTACCAATGCGATGGTTTTCTTTTTCGCATAGCGCCGTATTACTCGTCGTCGTCGTCGTCGTTGTATATTGAATTACCGCGTATTATGTTGTCATTTCTCTCTCTCTTTCTCTCTCTCCCTCTACCCATTTCTGCATCTCCCTCTCTTTATTATTCATACATCGTATAACCGAACCGAACCTCTCACGGTGGCACTTTAGATTTAGTTTCGGTTCTGTTGTATGTACTTTCTATATGTATGCGTTTGCATTCGATATTTTAATACATCGAGTCTCGTTAACGATTGACAGACGTGCCAGTGATACGAATACCAACTCGTTGATAATAATTTGTAGCTTCTCTGTTCGCTTCGACCCTCCAATCGCGTCGTATAGGCATCGAATAGTTAGCCAGATAAGCGAATAGATTTAATAACGCGTGTTTCGGACGTTCACTGTAAATCTCCGCATTCATCGTGAACGAAAAAGTATGCCCAGGTACTTGAAAATTCGTAAATTTCAATCATTCACTCGTCACCGTCCAAAACATACAATTTAAAGCGTGAAAATCGAAACAAATGACAATCTGAAAAAAAATTACCCATATCCGGAACAGATAAAGGTCGCAGCTACGAAAAACCTCCTCCTGTCAACGTTCACTCTTCATTGCCACAGACGAATCAAATCTCTCGCCAATTCGTTCAAAAACCATCCTTACAACCGCTTCAGAAAACAATACGAAGCATCCGGTCGCCCCCTCCGAAAACTGCTTCCCTCGTTTTGGCAAATATTTACGGCGCAAAATTATGCAATTCTAATAACGCCACTACCCGCATGGGTTTTCCATTTCCAAGGCATTACGTATGCAACATTTGATGTAACGTTGTCGCAGCGGTGGCGCGTTATATAATCCAGCGTCCCAGTCAGTCAGAACGTCAGTAGTTATGGCAAAGCAGTTTTGAAACACTCATCTTCGGTACAAGGTATGACAAACCGTACAGCTCTCGGTCTTTGCCCTCTAACTAGACTGCACTGTGGATGAGAGTGCATTGATGAAATTCAACATTCCAATTTAACCTTGAGTTGGATTTTTTCCTTTTTCGATCCATCACCGCTTTACGTACGTGTTTTACTTTTTTCATACGCGGATGGTGTCGCGACACGTGATTTATTGCGTATTTTCGAGCTGATTGGAAGAAAAAATTACGTTTATTGTCTCATCGTCTTTCTTCGTTCTGCTCTGGTCGACGTCGTCGTCGTCGTTAATTTACGTCATTGATCGAAAAAAAGCGAGTTCTCAGTTTATCAGATGACTAACTAGCGAACGATGGCGAACGTCGTTAGTCGAATGTAGTCGAAGATGCCATCTATCTTTTCGTTACTCAACGAAGTAATTCGCAAAAGTATATTGTAGTACAGGGAGAAAGAGACGGTTCGAGAGCTCGACACGAACGCTAGCGCTGTCTGTTGACTGTTCATGGAACTATTTACGCTTGGCAGGTGCGAACCGAACAATTCCTCGTTTTATCAAATTTTTTGCAATTTTCTGGCTGTGTTGAAGTGGGATAAATTTTTAAATATTCAATTTTTTGAAAATTGGTATTTTTGAAAAAAATTCTGATTGAAAACTTTTTCAGCTTCAATGCTTCTCAAACCTTTGACTTTTCAAATTAATTTTTTCCCAAGTTTTAATATTTCAAATTTTCAATCCTCTTGAATTTTCAATTAATTTTCATTTCAATTTTCAAACTTTTTATAAATCTTCAATTTTTTTGTAATTTTCAAATTTTTGATTTTTCAGGATTTCATTTCTTTTACCTGTATTTTTTCAAATTCAATTTTTTTGATATTTCACAGAATTTTCAATTTTTCATTTCATCTGTTTTAAAAATTTCTAAAATTTCAACTTTTTTTGATTTTTGATTTTCCAGTAGTCAATTCTCAATTTTTTTTTCAATCTTCAAATTGGATTATTTCTTTCAATTTTTTTTAATTCTCAAATTTTGTCCAAAATTTTTAATAATTGAAGTTTTTCATTTTTTCATTTATTTATTTTTTTCATTTATCTTCCAATTTTTCAAACTATTAATTTTTATTTAATTTTTTAATTTTTAAATCCAACATTTCAAACTTATAATTTTTAAAATCTTATTTTTTTCAATTCTTTGATTTTCAAGTTTTTTTTTTCAATTTTCACTTCTTTTGCATCTTTTTGATTTTTGGAATTTTTCTCCCCAATTCTGTAATATGTATTTCAAATTTTTAAAAATTATTTATTTTTCCATTTGGCAATTTTTTGTGACTTTATATCAATTTTTCTTTGATTTTGATTTTTTTTTAGTTTTAAATTTTTTATAATATTTTTGAAGCATTCAAGATTTCACTTTTTTAAAAATTCAAAATTTTTTCAATTTTGTCATTTTTTCAATTTTCATTTTTTTCAATTCTCCACTGCAAATTACGCAATCCTTCCTGCCTGTCACCGGGCTCTCGTTCACTGCAGCTTACTTCCTATAGCTGGCGTCACCGGTGCTATTCGCCGGCTAACGCCACCTAACGTCGCGTTCGGTCACCACATTTAGATCGAACATCCGACACGTGTAATTGCGAACAAGTGTTATACTCAATGTCAACGAAAAGCCTTCCGCGTATTCTCGCCCTATTAAACATACATCGAGTCGAGAAAACCATAACCTTGACATTCGAACCCTCAAACGGCCCAATTTTATTTCCACTTTCGACGCTAAAATACCGTACAAGTAGAATTTGGCTAATTTAATTTAGGTCACGGGGATTTTATAGCCGGCTCTCGTAATAAAAATTTCGTTAGCCTTGGCCTTCGACTTGGCTCAGCGCACAAGCCCGGTTAAATTTTAAATTTCTCGCTTTCGTCGTTCGCTAGTACCTACCTACATAACGGAGTAAACCGTATAAATAAACGACTAGGTCGACAAGTCTTCGTAGCGTTTTTAACTTTGGCAAAATAATTATTGCAATTTTTAAAACGATAATATTTTCCCCTCTATTCTTATCTTTCGCGTGTAAATTATACATTGTAAAATTCGCTCGATGCGTGCGAAATGGTTATCGCGTTGGCCAAATTTGTTCAACACGTAAATATTTCGGATAAGAAAAATCGAAATTGAAATTATTCCGCGGCCCGCAGTCTATAATACGCCGCTAAATTTGGCAATATAGAGTCAGCTTCTCCTTGACCTTTAGATTCAATCTTGAAACGTAAAATTTTCCACCGCAGCTCGGTTGGCTTTCCACGTACTAAACGGCTGATAATTGAAATTAATTTTCAAAAGTAGACCTCCATCTTAGAAAAACATACTACGCTCGAGACGAGGTCACAAATCACACATCAGTTTATGCGAAAAGCTCTCAACTACGACGCGACATTCGACTATTCATCCTGGGTATTACTTAGTGTTAATCAACGTACATAATACGACTATAGTATCCGCTTTAATCGAAGAAATTCCGTCGGAAAAACCATCTCCGTGTGTTTTCTAACGTCGCTGGTAAACTGTCAAGCTTCGACGTCGCGCCGTCTTCGTAATAGTGCATAGAATAATTTAATAATGAAAATACCCGCACGTTTACGTGTTATACCTATATATAGGTACATGTAAGAGCATTTTATACACACACTCGCACTCAGCCCGTCACCCACTGTTGTTTTCCAATTTCCATGCGATGGTTTGAAATTCAAGGACTCCAGCGGCAGTTTTCCTGCTTTCGTCGCGCCCCCGAGAACGCGAGCAGCTCTCAAAGTCCAAAACAAACCCCATCAACCTTGTTTGCGCCTGCCTCTGCCTCTGCCTGCGTTCGCACCTGAAACCCATTGACGTAATACACCCTTCGCGACGTCTCGACTCGTTTCGCAGCTCCCAATTTTCGAAATGACGCAGCTATTGCTTGTTTTATTCGTATGTATGCCTACGTCTCGTTTCGAAGGAAGTATTTTTTCCCTGTTACAACCGGAAGTTTTGAATATTCCACAAGCGGCTTTGTTTGCACGAGCCAATGCCCGAAACTGAAATTGGGCTAAAAATAGGTGCTCGTCGTATCTAAATAGTGGCGAATTATGAGGAATAATTTTCCAGAGGGTTTGGTTTTTTTTCCCAAGGAACTAAGTCGAAAACAAGTGGTGATGAAGAGAGGAGCTGTGAAGTTGAAAAAATTTAATATTACCAGGATTCAATTTTAAAATTGAAATGCCAAAAAAAAAAATTAAAAAATCCAAATTCATTCTAGACAGAAATTTGTTTTTTAAATGAGAAAAATTTATTAAAAAATTCTAAAAACAAAATCCAAAATGATTTACAGAATTCATCCAAAAAATGATAAAATTTTCAACCCGAAAAAAAATTTCAACACAAAATTTTATTCCACCAATTTTTGAGTTTTCATCTGATTTCATATTTTTTATTTCTGAATAAAAACATGCTTTCAAAATTTTTTTTGAAAATTATCTATGTAATTTTCATTGAAAAATTCTTCAAATTTTGAGAAATTCCAATTAAGTAAATATTTTACCCAAAAAATCGATGGAATTTTCAGGCAAAAAAAATTATCAACTTCTCAACTAAACCAAAAATAGGAAAGAAAAAATTCAAATTTTAATCCAAAAAATTTTCGAATTCTTATTCCTTTTTTTCCACAATTGCAACTATCTTTTTATTCAAAAGTTTTCTTCACTCGAAAAAATAATTTTTTTTTTAAACTCCGGCTATAAATTTTATCTAAACATGCAAAGACAACAATGGGAATTTTTTTTTCAATTGAAACTTTATTCAAAAAAATCCTGGTAATTTCATCCAACATTTCAACCAAAAATATTTGGAAAATTTCAACTAAAAATTTTGTTAATTTTTTTTTAAGAATTTCACTCAAAAATTTGCAAGTCAAGCTTAAAAAAAATTGAAAAATTTATTTGAAAAATTCTTTCAAAAAACTGACAATTTTTTTCAATTTTACGAAATTTTAAAACAGCAAAAAAATCATATAAGGTTAAAATAAATTCATCAGCAAAAAATAAAACAATGAAAGTACTAAAAAAAATTATTCAAGAAAAATCAAATCAAAAACCCTGAAAAGGTTGATTTTCGAAAATTTTGTGAAAAAAAAAATTAAAGATAAAATGCTCGTAACACAAAATTCATTGCACAAAAGTGTTTGGAAAATTTTTCAAGGGGCGTGGTTTAGGGTGGCACTCATTTTCAAACTTTTGAATTTTTATCGGGGCCAGAGCTAAATTTGATGCATATTGACCCGTGCTCCAGGGGTAATCTTTTTAACGCGCGCGACATCGCAATCCTCCCACGAGAACCTGGTGAGAAAAGCGACGTTTCTCTTCGGGGTAAATACAAAG
>FIZT01027344.1:0-10799 GCA_900065295.1 Paracoccus marginatus | reverse complement strand
TTTTTGCGACCACTTTGCCCTAAATTCCTGAATTGAATTTTTTTACCTCAAGAATTTCAAGTTTTGACGCAGTACGAGGGTGAATATTGGTCAAATAAAAATTCCGATGCCAGATTCGGTTTCTACGTGTCAAATTACCTCCATGTAGACATTTTTCGCATTAATTTTGGCAAAACTTGGAAAATTCGACTTTCCCCTACATTTTCAGGGAGAAAAATGGTTGAAGAATCGAATTTTTGGTTATGCATGTTTCTTGGTAGTACCCTTCTACCACCTAAGTATCAGCCCCGAATCCCTCCGGGGCAAATTCACCATGCTTGTCCCCCTATGCCCTTTCGAAAATTTTTGAAAAATTCAAATTTTTTAAAACTTTTGAAAATTAATAAAGGATTTTTTTTTTTTTTTTTTAAGTAGGAAAACTTGAAAAATTTGCAAAAAAAATTGGAAAGTGAAGAATATAGAAATTAAAGATGTTAAACGTTCAAAAAATATTGAAGAAAAATTTTAAATTTTGAACATTGAAGAAATTAGTAGAAAAATGTAGAGAAAAAAAATTCTTCGAATTGGAAATTTAGAAAACCGATGAAATGAGGAACTGAAAATCTATAATTCTATATAAGTACATGAAGAATTGGAATTTCTTCAAACAAATTTCAAATACTTAATAATATATTTGATGAAACTGGAAAATTTGCGACACTGAAACCTTTTGAAAATTCAAGGTTTTGAAAATTTCTGACAATTTGATGAAACTGAAATTTTTTATAAAAATTTGAAAATTCGAAATGGTAGAGAATTTAAATGATTCAAAACTCCTGAAAGTTAAAAGCAAAATGTTCTTGAAAATTTGAAAAAAAAAAATTTTAATGCGAGGATCCTGACGTTTATTCTTTTTGTGCTTCGAAAAACGGTCGAGATTACGTAAAAATTTGCAACCATCAGCTACCAGTCGATTCATCTAGCTATGTAGTTATCTTTACACCTCTATGCCAACAATACATTTTGTATAAAGCAGTAAATAGGCTACACGTACAGTCGTACATTATACTCTCAGCTGAGCGCAGTAAAATGTGAGGAAATTAATTTTTCACCACGTATCTACTGGTAAGGATCATGCCACTGCTCGGTATATATCTCTCAATTATCATCGTCTTCAGCTCGTATATCGTGTGTAGATCACGTCGTAAATATAATGCTTACCTGAGTCCGAGCAAAAAAACAAAACAAAACAAAAAAACACTTTCCGCTCCTAGACAAATCTCCGAGCGCCACCTACACGCGTGTAATTTACACGTGTTTTTATCCGTCCGTGTACTGTACGCATATTATACGTCTTTTGTATACTCATACCGTGGGGCACACCAACTCGCAACCCGACTAAATTCGCTTTTCCGAATAAAATAAAAATACTCGGTAGAGAAAATAGGGCGAAACGAAATATGTTGCCTGTAATTAACTATATATTGTATAGGGTTGCTCACAGCTCGGACGCACAAGCCCTCTCATTTCAGCTCCCTCCGCGTTCTCTGTACTCTGGGTATCTCTGGCTACACATATAGAACAATATATACGTGTATACTATACCTGCACAAAGCCCAAATCATTCGCCCTTGTTTAACCACCTACATTCATTTCGCTCACCTTTCCCCTCTGGCAGACTCCCTGCGTACCTACCGACATTATCTCCAGCGCATATTTCCTACATACACACACAGAGACCGACGCTCGCGCCTGTATTATAAATTTTCAAACCAAAGAATACATTTTCCTCTGAAACCTCGGTGCGTGGTATTTTTTTTCCTCCGAAACATTCATCGTGTTTTTCGCGCAAATCCTTCCTCGTCGCTCTTCAATTTACACCAGTGGCGCTAAAATCGTCGAAATTTTCTTCGCGCTAAAATATTCGCACAGAGTGGTCCTCCAACTTGTACACGATAACTTGGTAATTTATTACAGTGTTCAACTCGTCAATACGCTTAAAAGGGTGTGTTTGGGTTGATACGCTTTTATAAAGATAAGCCATTTTTTGATTACGTTGGGTTTTTTTCTCAGCTCGGGCCTTGACGATTTTCTCCCTCTTTGAATGTATTATTATACTCAATAAAATATGCAAATTGGGCCCCATATACTTACATGATGCTGCGAGAAGTGCATAATAATATGAGGATATGCATCTCGTTTGGCAAATGCTCTTGCATTCAGTCTTCTCATTTCACGCATACTTTTTCCTTCTTTTCTCCGCGATGTGTTTTCTTGACCGTGTCTAAGTGAATAATACATGACGATGTGGCTCCCTTCTTGTATATATATACTTACGTTACCAGTTACCATCGCGTATTTTTTGTTTCCGCGTAATACGATTCGGTATCATCGAAGTTTCCTGCACAGAGTGGTCTGACCTTTGCGTCTTTACTCTACCCTTGTATAGGATACGTACCGTTATACGAAATAACAATAAAATAGGTTTATTTACTGCAGCGAAATGTAAGAGTATAGTTCACAGATTTTTTAAACCTTTCTACGTCCGACTGTGACGGTAACAAAAAAACAAAACAAAACAAAAAAAACACGATAAGTGAAAATAAAAGAAACACAGTTGGAAAGGTTTTAAGAGTGAAGGAAGTTCTTACAGTGTTTAAGAAACAAAAAGAAAGGCTACAGAAAGGGTTGTAGCGGATTGAGAAGAAAAAGAGAATTGCATAATGGTCTTTTCAAGGATCACTATGCTGGGAATTTCTCGAACATTTTTTTATTTTTAGGTTTTTAACTTTTCAACTTTTTCAGATGCTCGAATTTTTCTCGATTTTCCTTGCTTTAATTTGATTTTTTCCCCCTCATTTTTACGGTTTGATCCATTTTCGGAAATTTTACATTTTCATAATCCTTCAAATTTTCAAGTCTCTCCGTCTCCAGTTTTTTTTTTCAATATTTTTTAAATTTTTATGAATTTCAAGTTTTTTTCTCAATCTTTGATCTACTCAAAGTCTCGCGGATTTCTTGGAATTTTTCAATTTTTTAAAATTTATTGAGCGTTTTTGCATTTGAAAAAAATCATTTTCTTTTAATTCTCTAATTTTTTCTCCTTTGAAGGTTCATGCATAGCTTTCGTTGCTGTCTCTGAAAATTCCAGATTTGGGCATTTTTTATTTTTTATTTTCAATTTATTCAATTTTTTAAAATTTTATATATCTCGATTTTTTTTAGAATTTCAACATTTTTATCGACTGTTCAATTCATTCATTATAATATATCAATTAAATAATTTGTTTCAGCTTTCCGACTTTTTTCTCCTTTTTTTTTTTCAAATTTTTGCATTTTTCCTTATTTAAAAGCGATGAAATTTTTTTGGCAGGAGTTTTTAATTTTCTCAATTTTTAATTTCTCGTGATTTTTAACTTTCTGTACTTTCTTTTTTCATCTAGATTTTTTCTGAATTTGCGAGTTTTTGTGAGAATTTTTTCGGTTCAATTTTTTTGAAAATCCTTAAACTCTACTTCGGTATACGATTCATGTAAACTTCTCTGGTCAATTACGTGGACGATACGGATAAGAGGTTAATATAGATATACTTCAATATCCCACCAGATTATTCTTCGTCGACTGTACATAAACATGACTTATACTAGTACGTAAAAAGATGAAACGCAAAAATACCGCCCGATCTGTTGCATATACGCTGCAGTATAAATGCGTAGACCAGACGTACCGAGAACAAGCGCCGCCGAAGACAAGAAGAGCGGTACGCAGATAGACGAAGAAACCAAGTCGATGCCATAAGATTGGAAAAAAATCAAGCTCAAGAAAGTTACCAGTTTTTCTGCATCGTCTCATAGTAGCCTGTGCTGGCTGCTCTGTTGTGGCTGTTGATTAAGACGTGGACCACTCGTCGTCCGGTACTCAGACTGCCGCAGATACGACAGTGGACATGAAATATCTATCGGTGTATCGTATAACTCGACGTACGTTTTTCACATTTACTCCGCTATTAACGCCCATGTTTGCACATGGAAATGTACGGCTATGCGAGAGATACATCTGACGGAGCTACACACAACCGTATACCGATATCGTTTATAGGCGATTTTTTTTTCAATGGGAATGAAGAGTGAGAGGGAAGTGGTGCGCTGTGTGGACACTTGTTGTTGTGCCGAGCATATATCGCAGGATTTGTTGGTAGATAAAAGAGGTCGTTAAGAAAAAGCATAATGTTTACATTATCGAGTATACTATATTCCGTGTACTATAATACGTATAGTATAAGTGAAGTACATACAACAGTCGGGAAAAGAAATACTTACCATGCAAGAGTATAAGAAAAATATTACTCGACGATAAATTACGTAAGGTAGCCGAGCACCGTTGGATACAAAAAAAAAAAAAATGGACGAATATATACAAGTATTTCTCTTTTATATACGTAAGTACATTCATGTATATAGGAAGTCGGGGTAATGTACGCGAAATATATGACGTATATGCACGCACATTGTTGTGTCGAGCTTTTGGCAGTATAGGTATACAAAAGTGGAAGATCTGACCAGGGGTTTGGTATGATTGGGTGTTGTATATTCGTGTTCTCGAATTATATGCGAGCGTGTTGATTGGAATGAAACGACGAGATTGGTTTGTCGAGAAGAAAAATGCACACGCGGACTGAATTTTGTCCTCGAATAACTCTTTCAATATAATTTTATTGCTTTCAAGTTTGCGCCATTAGAAGCCATATATTCTTTGTTTCGTCTATGGATTCGAAACTCTGTGTGACATATTCGCAATAAAACGAACCGAAACCGATGCACGATGGAGAGTGGTACGTTGCAACAGGAGGAGCGAACGATAGGAACTCGGGGTAGAAGAAATACCCTGTAAATATAAACAGAAGTATTGAAAAAAGTTGGAAACTTTATCTTACAGATACGTATATACATATAAGAGTACTATAGTGTAGTATATTTGAAAAAAAAAGACACAGCGTAGTATATAAAACAACGCTCGCGCGACTCGAGACTCCGACTCGGAGGTTTTTCCATGTCGCGCACTCCCTTCCGCCTCGTCGCACCCTCTACTCTCGCCGAAGCTCGACACATAGTGCGCAAAGTAACTCACCTTCATGAAATTCAAAACAGGGATTTTGAGGAAGGAACTAGCTGCGAATTTATACCCCGATGGCGGAATATTTTAAAATAAACGCGTACGTTATTTTGCGAAAGAAAGAAGAAAAAGTTGAATTTTTACCAAGTTTAAATATTTGATCGTGTCTTACTATGCTCAGGACCAGGGCGACAGGCAGGGTTTCTGCATCCAGTCTCGGTGTATTTTTCGATGGGTATTTTTGTATAACCCCCGTCACCCCTTCTTCCAATACTTGGGGATTTCTTTTGCACTTTTTTTTTTTTTTCAACTCATCGCATATAGTGTAGTGTGTTACCGAGTTTCTCGTTCGCATTCACCATTCCACGATGGTAATGTGCCCGAGATGAAATTATACGGAAGAACGGAAGAATGTCGAGACTCGATGACGCTAGAGAGAAAAAATTACGAGATTTTGGTTCGAGTATAGTTCTTTGTGGTTTATGAATATTGACGCCGCCACCGATGAGTTCGTACGTATACGAAGCGAATGCGAGAAGGATTTCCGAATGAATTTTCGTATTGTATTGATTAACTAGGGGAGTTGAGAGGGAGGGGAGTTGGAAATGAATATATACAGTTTTTTCCTCGAGTTATGAATTTTTTTCTGTGAGCAGTTTCGAAGCTTATTTTGGAATGTAATTTTAGGTACCATATTTTTTTTCCTATGTTTGTACACTGGACTTGAGACGCTGGCACGAATGTTTGTAGGCAAATAGCTCCACCCTCTCTTTCATAAAAAATTATCAATTCCTTGACAATTGTAGGTATCTACCTATCTACAAATGGTTACCAAAAATGACAGTTGTTACAAAAATCAACTAAGATCATTTTGAAAATGAGAACTTCTGCTGGAAGTTTTCAATTTTTTATGGAAAGAGACAATCAAAAAAATGAATAAATCAGTATAAATTTTATTCAGGGATGCCAAATGTGACAATCTTTCTTATATTCTTGCGTATGTTCTAAAAATGATAATTTGTGCCTACTAAAAATAACATTTCACAGAAACATCCTTTTTATGATAAGTAAGTGTCATTTATATAAAAAATGACATTTTTTTTTTTTTACTGAAAACGACAACTTTCACTAAAAATGACAATCTTTGCTT
The DNA here is from genome assembly GCA_900065295.1 of Paracoccus marginatus. Classification (NCBI taxonomy): domain Eukaryota; kingdom Metazoa; phylum Arthropoda; class Insecta; order Hemiptera; family Pseudococcidae; genus Paracoccus; species Paracoccus marginatus. The sequence continues at coordinate 4,558 of FIZT01027344.1, read as the reverse complement.
TAAAAAAAATGACAATTTTAACTAAAAATGATAATCTTCACTAAGAAAATGGCAATTCTCACAAAAAATTTCAATTTCCACTAAAACTAGCAATTTTTACAAAAAAAAGGGCAAATTCTGCCTGGGGAAAAAACTGGTTTTACTAAAAATGACAATTCTTGCTATAAACAACAATTTTTGCTAAAAATGACAATCAGCATTTACTAAAAAATGGCAATTCTTACGAGAAATGTCACTAAAAATGACAATATTTACTAAAAAATGACACTATAAACAACAATTTTGACTGAAAATAACAATCATTTACTAAAAATGACAATCCTCACTAAAAATGGCAATTCTTACTAAAAATGACAAATTTTACTAAAAATGACAATCTTCACTAAAAAACGACAATCATTCATTAAAAATGACAATCATCCACTAGAAATGACAATTTTTACTTTAAAAAATGACAATTTTAACTAAAAATTATAATCTTTGCTAAAAAATGGCAATTCAAACAAGAAATTTCAATTTTCACTAAAACTAGCAATTTTTGCTTGGCAAAAAAAAAAATGGTTTTACTAAAAATGATAATTCTTACTATATAAACAACAATTTTTACTGAAAATGACAATCAGCATTTTGCTAAAAAATGGCAATTCTTACGAGAAATGTCACTAAAAATGACAATTTTAACTAAAAATGATAATCTTCACTAAGAACATGGCAATTCTCACAAAAAATTTCAATTTCCACTAAAACTAGCAATTTTTACAAAAAAAAAGGGCAATTTTTGCTGGGGAAAAAACTGGTTTTACTAAAAATGACAATTCTTGCTATGAACAACAATTTTTACTAAAAATGACAATCATCATTTGCTAAAAAATGGCAATTCTTACGAGAAATGTCACTAAAAATGACAATATTTACTAAAAAATGACACTATAAACAACAATTTTTACTAAAAATGACAATCCTAACTAAAAATAGCAATTCTTACTAAAAATGACAATCTTCACTAAAAACGACAATCATTCATTAAAAATGACAATCATCCACTATAAATGACAATTTTTACTAAAAGTGACAGGTTTTACTAGAATCAGCTATATTTTGATTGCAAATTTTGCCACGTTTACAAAAATAACAAGTTTTGCAGGAAATTGAAAAATTTTACAAAAATTCACAATTTCTTACTATAACTGACCATCACCATCTTCACCAGAAGCAACAATTTTCACTGAAAATAATACATTTTACAAAATGACAATTTTTTTACTAAAAGTGAGAGTTTTTACTGGAAATGCATGATAATTTTTATTGATGCCACTGGGTTGACAATCTTTATCTGGAAAAAAAAAGAATCTAATTTTCACTTTTTTAAATAACCTCATGTGTACAACTGTACATATAACTTCTCACTTCTCACCAAAAAAATTCAAGATCATATCACCCCAATTTTGCCTTCTATTTTTGTTTTCATGTATGTACCTACTTATTGGAAAAAATTTCGAACGATTGTACTACCTGAACACACATACGAAAAGAGAAACAACCCGTGTTGGTGCTTTTAAAAGCACGTTTCGATTTGGCGCACTTTAAACCCGCATTTATTCCTCTTTACGTATATACGGTTAAAAAGTGCTTAAGGAAAAGCGGCATCGTCGTATAGTCGTCATCGTATAGTATAAGAGTTTACGTTGGCAATGGATTTTCTCAGGGGGCATATGAAGACGATGTCGCTTACAATCGCTGAAAGAACGTATTCCAGAATCCAGATTTATATTGGTTTACCGTTGTTAATGATGCCTGAGAGCACGAACGCGCGTATCTACAACAACAACAACAACAACAACTGTAGCAGTACATTGCATAAATATCGTTACACATACAGTATACGAGATCATAAGTTTACCGTCGACTTATGAGTTCATGCACTGAAAAGGAAAAAGTATAAGTGCCGAGTATGCAGCTACCTTATATTCTATAAAGTATCCCTGATCGGGCGGGGTGAAGAGTAGTGAGGTTGTAGATTGAACGAGAGCGCACTATGAGAATTTTCATTGCTGCACCCAGTAGTAGATGCTTTCGGTGTTTACATTTTGCGTATAGGTATTTTGGTACAATGTGGCTGGCGGTAGTACGACGTCGTTGGTTGTGCCGAAAGTGCATGGAGTATTGCAACAGAATAGGTACACGTAGCATTGCGCCGAGCTAAAATAGCATTACACGTATAATAACTCGAGGCGCTGGCTAATTTATAGGAAGTTAATTACGATTTGGAATAATAGCCGTCTGCTTGGAATATTAACGAGGTTGCTTTTTCGGATGCCGAATGCGCGCCCATATCGAACAGAATGAGCGAATATAGTATAGATAGGTGTATAGGGCGGTGGTGGCCTGCGCCCCGGTCTGCGTAAGGGGGGCTAAATGCTAGCACGGCTGGACGGCTGACTGCAACATAGGTTGATAAACGAGGCGCATTCGCCATTTCATTAATCAGCGCTATCTATCGACTACGGCGGGAGCTGACTTTATGACGATATTCGTATTCGCGCGGCTAGGATAAGTAAATTATTGCGGTGATTTGTAACTTCATTTGGCAGAGCTTAAAGTACGCGTTTATTTAAATTAAAAGACAGAGAAGGCGAGAGAGAGAGAAGGTGGCGCACGAGAGGTATACGAGAGGGTCATGCAATAACATGGGTAATGCGCCGTCATAAATATTACTAAGACCGTGAAATGTATTAAAGCGAGACTCGAATCTCGAGTTATCAAGCTACCGTGATTTTTTTATAGCGTATAAACATATAATATCGTATTTTTTTCCTATACCTATTTCGCATGCGATACGTATATATACATATAATACCTTCTTTTATATAAATACATGGTAAAAGTCGCCCAACAAATGACAAATGTATTAGAGTTTCGGTTCAGGTTGTATCAGCGTGTACGTACTACCATGGCAGGTAAAAAGGGAGTTAGTATTATAAGAACTTGTTTTCGTTCGATCGCTTACTCAGCCAGTCAGAGCTTTATATAAACTATATCTACATGCGTGCGGAGTATACCTCCGATTTAAAATAATGGCGACCGGAGGTGTGTATATTTTATAAAAAAAAATCGCGTATTTTATTGGATTTTGTTCGCTGTCTCGATATCTTATGCCCTTGTGTGCCGGGCCAGCCGAGCAGGCCGGGGCAGGCTTGATAGAGTTATTATACACTATATCTATACGGACGATATACTACGTACGATAATTCGCGGAACGGTAGGTAAGTATATTTATGGATTCTATTTTTTTTTGTTCTGCCTGCCTCCGTCGACCTCGTCTCGTCCGACATGCTCCCAAAATCTCAATCCAGATTGTCAACGAGTTATTAGCCGCAAAGGAGTGGTGTAAAATGAATGGCTTCATTTGCACAATTCACCCAAGTCTTACGTATAAATACATAGGTATACACTAATACACAAACAACGCACGGCGAGATCAGAAGCGGACGAGTGATTAAAAATTATCAAGAATTTTACATAAAGATAATTGCCGTATATGGTCGCACGGTCATGCTAAAAAAAAAAAAAAAACCGACGTACCTATTAATGCATATAGAAGAGGAAGGAATGCGATGAGTGAAAAATTAAGATAAAGGGTTAATAGTGGCAATTTACGAGCCTCCGATGCGAATTTCTCAACCGGCTTTTTTTCCTCACTCTACTTTTTCACTTCATCATCTCGCCACGAACCCTGATGCGGCTGAGCCGGATAATGCGTGCGCGATTAAGAATGCTATTTCAAGAATCAGCATTTGCGTAGATAATTGGCCCAGCACAGCATAGGTATAGATATACGGATGTGGTAGGTAACTGATGGTCGAACGACGCGTGTAATAAAAATGTCCGAAATCAGATAAACGATCGTGGCTTCACCGAGGCGAGAAAATTCCCTGATTAGTGATTTCGTAGAAGTGTGATTCGAAGTTTCCATGGTACTTTCTTACATCAAACGATATAAATGTAGATGCGGTTATCGCCTACCTGTGAAGTTATTCGATGAGATTGAGTGGATCGTGGAATTGCTCGCATTTCGGTGGATTTTTTCACACGATCGTGTGCTTGATTAGATTTTTTATGGCGCAAAAGTGTCGCGAAGCAGAGGAATTGATTTTGAAGGAGGAGTGTTGGTCTGAACTAGCAATTTTGAATAGTCGTCGGAGGTCTCCTCAGATTATGAAAATCGAAAGCAGCCAAGAAGTATCAAAAAATCAACATTTATGTCGCCTTATCACTTGCTTTTGATGGAAAATTTTTCCTGAAATTTTGGACACACGAAGTTGAGTTTTCAAATTTCATTGAATTTTTGAAAATTCAACTTTTTTTGGATTTTTCATTCCGAAATTAGGTTCATACCGTAGAAAATTGAGAATTCTGAAAGGTTTAGGGTGACTCAAAACTGCTTCCGATTGGTCCAGGAGATCCAAAATAGGGCACAAAAAATTTTTAACATTCCAGCTAAATCATAGGCGGAGATGGACCATAATTTTTTTTTTTTTTGGGGGGGGGGGGCTAAAGC
>FIZT01027321.1:0-13500 GCA_900065295.1 Paracoccus marginatus | reverse complement strand
ATGTATGCTATTCTCTACCACATATCCAAAATTCGTCGAGTTCTGTCAAGCCGTTTCTGAGGAATCCTTCGCAAACCCTCCCATTTAAAATACATTGCATCAAGGCGCAAAAGGATAGGCAATGAAAAAAAACGCGAAACGCGAAGAACCGTCTTAAGGGAAAACGAGAATCTCATGATTTCCCTTAATTTCCCTAAAAAGAAAGAGAATCGATCGTTTTTGTGCGGGCACATTAATTCTTTTTTTGAAATGAAAGAATCAAACTCAACGATTTCCTACGATTTCAGTCTGTTTACGTTCAAGAACGACGATTCAAATAAAACTGATAACTCATAATTATCTTGTAAAAAGATTTTTTCCGCGTGGGTTGGCAACCCTAACTGGCACGGTTTCAAATGCTCACACGGTACTTGAGTTTGGATGAAATCGGAGCATGTTTATTTTTTCCCCGTAATTTTTACACATTTGAAAAAAACATTGGCCAGCACACGCCGTATTTCCCACGGGAGCATGGCGGAAAATTTGACGTATTTGTACGGGCTCAATATGACCAGTGATCAGTAAATGACTTTTGAAAATTTTCCAAATTTTTTACGGAAAATTTGACATATCTGTACGGGCTCAATATGGCTAGTGATCAGTAAATGACTTTTGAAAATTTTCCAAATTTTTTACCCCCCCCCCCTCTTCTAGTTTTGAGCCAGTACATGAGAAAATTGTCACACAAAATTTTTTAGCCCAATCGATGCATATTTACCTGTCTCCCAGGAACAATTTTTGAAACGCGCGCAACGTCACGATACTTCCACGAAAACCTGGTGAGAAAATCGACGTTTCTCTTCGGGGTAAGAACAACGCGTCATTACCCCCACCACCAGTAGTCAAAATGGAACCAACGCATAATGTATTCTATAGAGGTCCTAAGCCGACCCCGAAATCGAAATTTTAATCCATTCGGAGCATAATTACGAAATTAAAATATTTTTAAAATCGTCTGATTTCACCACTTTTTGAAAATTCTTAATTTCGCCCCTAATTCAGAAACGGTGGAGATCGGTTTGCAAGACCAAACCACCATCCTTACCCGGCCATGCCCCCTGAAATTGGGTTGTCTATTTGTCAAATCGAGAGAAAACTCAAGATTTTCACAAATCACCATTTTTAACCAGCTCTTTCGACAGAAAACAGAACAAGAAACGTGACGATGAAAATTAAATTTTGTAATTTCAATACGAAACGAAAGATTTAGCATCTGCCAATGGTAATTATGCCATGCCATCCTCGATGGTTTCTTATCTCATCATATGGTACTACGTAATAACAAAGTAATAAAAATTGACAAACTCGATTTAATACCGTAAGTGGATACTTTCACTGCAAAATTTATACGCATTACGATCAAAAAATCAAACGCACGGTGGCATGGTTCAATTTGTTTATCCCCATAACTTGACAGAGACTCGAAAGAAAAAAAAGAAGAGTTAATTGATTTTTAAGGTCAATGATTTTGTTCGTAGCTACTCCCAAACCTCTTACGCGAAGTTAATCTACTACAACTTATAACCGGATGGGTTCGCCGGTTTCCTTATTCTTCGACAAACTCTCGAAGCACGCGCACTGGTGCAATTTTTTCATTCGTTCTTATCTTGTGGTGGTGTACGTTTTTCTCGCGTAGATTTTTTTTTCTAACGACACGATGTAAATGCAGTGATGGTTTATTTCGAAAATATTTTTTAATTTGTGCGTGTGTGTGTTTTTTTTAAAAAAAAAAAAACTTCTCTTGATGCAACATTATGGGAGTAAAAGGTGAGTTTTTTCAAATTATTGAAATTTTCGAAATTATTTTGATTTTTATCAAAAAAATTGCGATCGCCTCACACATAAGTATACATAGAGGTATTTTATTTTATTTTAAATAAAATGAACGCAAATGACTGGCTCATATGTATTAACATCAATTTCATGGTGAATGAAATCTTCCGATTTGATGGCATTACTTTTAAATCAAAATTTGAAAAAAGTGTAATTCCTTATAGATACGTAGTAAATTATTCCAAAACATGAAAAAAGTTATGTAAGTAATGAGACTTTAATTTCAGCAACATACTACGGTAGATACATCTGTAACATGTTCTGACGAGATGTTTAAATTCACGCTCTGCAAAAGATCATTAATAATAACGTGTTTTGCTTCGTGAGATGCACGTTATCGTGAGCCGAAAATTCAATTCCACGAACAAAATTTCATACACACACAAAAAAGTATGGTAAGTGGTAACTCATTACGACTGCCATTCGATGAAAAAAATTGCTCCAGGGTGCTTGTAGGTAAAACAATTTTTATAAAAATTTAAATACTTGATGGTTTTCCCATAAATAAAAAACACGATTTAGTAGAAGCTTTCTGGCAAGGAGCACAGGTTTGTTTTTGAATTAATTTCATTTTTTCATTTCATTTTTTTTAGCAAAAAAATTACTTAAAAATCACCATTTTTTCGTGTCAATTTTGGCCAGATGCGTACTTGCTACTTGGATAATTTTCCAATTTTAAATAGGCATTTTTCGAATTTTTGAAAAAAGTGAGGCTTGATTTGAAAAAATAAGATGAAATTTAAAAAATTATAACAAAAAAAAAGCATTGAAATCGGCGACATTTTGAACTTTTGAAACAGAGTGAGCAAAGTGACATAATGTGACTTTCGAAATGAAAAATTCGTGTATGTATCTAAGATGTCGATGCCGAATTTTCAAAATACCAACGCGTAGATGTAAAAATCTAAAATTTAGTATGTGCCCTAATTTTGACCCACCGAATCGATTGGAAACAGTTTTGAGTTGTTCTGGAGCCTCCAGCAAATTCTGGAAAATTCCAGAAACTCAAAAAGGCTCTGAAACCTTTGAAATCGTATTCAACCGATTGAATATGTCAAAATTAGGGCATAAGGTAAATTTCTGGAATTTTTCAAAATTTGCTGGAGGCTCCGGAACGACTCAAAACTGCTTTCAATCGATTTGGCGGGTCAAAATTAGGTTATAAACCAAATTTCAGACTTCTAGCTGAATAAGGGAAAAAAATTTTTTTGACATATTTTTCAACTTGGGCCAAAAATTGATTTTCAAAAATTCACCAAAAATGGGGGCGGGGGCAGGTTAGCACCAGAAATTTTGGTTCTGGGCTTCTTTTTACATGCTCTATCGATTTGTCTTGCATGGTTTGTTGTCAAAATTTTTTTCCCAGTTCAGGTACTTTCCTCTAGGTATATCTTTTTATAACTTTCGAATCAAAATTACAGCTCTCTTCAGACATTTTTGAATTTCGATAATCATATTAACACTCGCTAAAGAAAGAGTAGACCGAGAAACAGCTACTTACAAAAATAGTTTCCCAAACCTGCGACGGCTGCGACGCACGTCCACGTCCATTTCTCAGACTCCTCGTCAAGCCTCACCGTTTAACAAACTACCAACGTAATCAACTTCGAAAACCAGAACCGATATTTACGAAGGGAAAACCCATAGGTACACAAAAGCAAAGAATCACTTTCGAAGAAATAACAAGCTGTTTCGTCGCATAGGTGCGTTTTTAAATTTACCACTTTGCACCTGCGACTACATTCGTTAAAGTGGCACTCACCAAATTACTCGTACTTACACACCAAAAGCAAACTATAGGAAGGGAAGAAGGGTTAATGCAATTACAACGCAATTATCCGACGTCATTTCGCATTTTACGATGCAGTTACGGTACCAACTCCTTTATCAAAAAAACAAACAAACACGACAATGGTAGGAAGCATCATATCACCGCGAACTGAAATCGCTGCAAAATAATGATCTATGACGGGTATCCTCGAAAACTAAATGAGACGCACCTTCGATCAAAGTTATAAGCTAACGAATATAAATGATTTCAAAATATCATTTCTTATCGAAAATCAATCGTATGTCACCGAAGGCGCAGGCGGATGACCAATCGAATACAACTCTCATCAGTATAATGCATACTTAATCACTTTGTTTATCTCGCGAAATCGAATCGATTGCGAGCATTTTTCATACATGTATAAAGAATCAAATTCTACATACGTCAAAAAATGTTATAGTTTTGAAAACTCGCATCAGATACGAAGCAATATAAACCATACGTTTACGTACAGACCATTTTTATAACTATTGAAGAAAACACTCGCCGCTGAAAAACATATAAGTATTTCCTAGAGTCTCGCCTAATTAACCTTGGCATAATTCTTATAGAAATATATCGATGAACCTGAACATGACAATTTTTTTCCTCCTACATATTCTTCACAAGTCTCCTTTCACTACATCAGTAAATTTCTAAATCACACCAAAAGCTGTATAGTTTTTTATTTCTTTACGTGCTGACATTGTGTTCCTGATATTATAGTATAAGGAAAAAACCGAAAAATATGCCAGGAATTGGAACCTTGACACTTGTTGATTACTTTTTGACGTATTTTTTCTTACCAGTTTCATTACTCTGGCGTTGGGTTGGTTTTAAACGAATCAAAATAAAGTGCCCTTTTTTTATTAGCGCCCAATAATCTAAATTTTATAATTACAACCGGCCATTAAGTTATACCAACGAGGAAGTTTTTTCGGTCCATTTGAAACCAATAGAGTATACGCGGCACTTTGTATGTAAGATGAATTATTTTAATCGTATTTCATGAATGCTCATACAGTCATAAGGAACTCGAATGGGTTGACGAAAACACGAGGAACACGACGCATTTTTTGGGCATTGAAATTCGGAAACATCTGTACGATTACGTAAATGTTACGGCGCATATTGAATTGAAAATAATTTTCGGTAAACTTTCGCGAGTTATAATAATAAAAACCGTCGTAGTCGTCTTCATCGTCGACCGTTTTCGAAGTAATTTGAAACATTTCATTATAAACTTATCTCGTTCTTAATCCGCCAGTTCGTCGAGATGAATAAAAAATCAATCTCGGTCGACGAATTTGTATGACAAACGGCATCAAATCTAAGGAAATCTTCAGCTTGGCGTTTTTCGCGCCAGTTTTGCCTTTTTTCATACCTAAGGTTTCGCAAATTATATAGCAAAGTTGAGCTATTGTCATCGGCGAATGGTAGCAGATGTCATATTTTATATTTAGTGGACACGAAAAATTTGTATTGAAATGTTTGCCATTTTTTTTCGTCGTTAAAGCGAGAAAATAGAGGGTGAAAAATTACTGAAGGAGCTTTCGAAAATTCTTATTTTGTGAAATGAGAACTGAGTCATAACCGAAACTCAGAAAAAAAAAATTAATCAAAGTGATTAAAAAATATATACTTAAAATTATAAAAATGAAACCAAAATTGATTTTTAAAAAATAATTTAGAGAAATTACCAAAAATCGGATAGAAACCCTGCTGAGGAGTTGAGAGAGGAGATAAGAAATCTGTACAATAAACCAAAAAAAAAGTACCCAACAAAGGCTCCACCTTCGACAAAAACTTATAAGTTAGGTATATCTAACAATATCGTATAAGTAGGATTTAAATTAATGAAAAATTCAAGGACCCTGATGTGATGACGACGCGGCTGACCCGGTGCGGCGAGAAGTCGAGATTTTCCATAAAAATGTAAATGCGACGATTTTGCAGTTTTATCGTATATTCGCTTTTATACGTACATTTGTACAGTATAAAATATAAAATATAGATATACCTTTATCTCGGTGCAGAGTTTTATATTTTCCCTTCATTTACATATCAAAATAATTTCCAATTCGCAGTCGAGCTGTTGTTTATAATTTTGGAAGAAAATTTTAATTTCACCGCGTCTTGTCGCATGCAAATTTTTCCAAACCGAGAGTTCTTTTCGCCATTTTCGTCAAAAAATATCAAAAACTTTTGGTACAATAAACGCCTCGTTTAGCATAATAAGCGCTGGTACACCTTGCGGGCGAGTACCGGTAAATACCTATATACATATATATATATACTTTTTCAGGCGAAAAATTATCGGAATTGGGACGGCAGACGAAGGGTGGGGGGGGGTCAGGATAAAAGTTGAAAATCGCGTTAAGCCTCGCGAGTTATCATACCATCAAGCTTTCACCTTGTACAGCGAATGAGAAGGAAGGGAAAAAAAACAATAGATGTAAATTTTGAAGAATGCAAAAAGGGTGTAGGTATTTTGAGTTTCTGAATTTTACGATTAACTATGCAAGAAAAAAATATGATGTACCTACAATAATCCTTGGGTGTACTATAGTGATGGTAAAATGAGATGAAACAATATTTTTTACTGTTAATGCATCAGATGACAGCATGATTATCTCGTAAAAATCGATTCTTTACGAGCTTATTTGAAATAATTTTATTCATTCGTCAAAAATTAGCGAATTAAGTAAAAATCAGTAAAAATCATAGAACTGAAAACAAAAAAGATAAGAATCAAAAATATTGTAGAAACGGAAAAATCAAAGAATAACAGAAAATTTTAAAGTTTAAAAACATGAAAAAAAATTTAAAAAACACCATCGACCAAAAAAAATTAAATAAAATCACACATAAAACATTCGAAACTTGGATAAGTATGAGAAACCGAAATTCAGTGGTGGTCCTACTAGAATTAAATTTTAACAAAATTGACTAAAATTAATAAACTTACAAAATCTCAAACTTGACAGAAAACCAAAAATTGTAGACAGTCAAAAATCTATTAGGTAAAATTAAAAAATTAAAATTTTTTGAAAATTCCACAAAATAGGCAAAAATTCTAACGTTAGCAGTCGAAAAAAAATTGACTGGAAACTTAAAAAATAAAAAAGTTCAAAATTAACGGAAATTAAGAAAAAAATTATAAAATTAATAAAAACCAATAAAACGACTAAAGACAGATTTTGAGAAAAATGTAAATAATTTGATTTTGAAATCTAAAAAAATTGCAAATTAATGAAAAGCACTGGAAACTAAAGAAAATTATGAAAACTTCCATAAAAATGAAAAATTTAATTAAATGAAAAAATTCAAAATTTTATCTAAATTAAAAAAATTAACAAATAATAAAAATTGTTGAAAATAGAAGGTTTTGGAAATTGACAAAACTAAAAATTAATTAAAAATACCGAAATTGATGAAAATTTGGTAACGAACAAAAAATTAAAAATTAATTCAGAAATTGAATAATTGAAAAATTTGTCAAAATTACCAAAAATCAATAAAATAAAAGTAAAAAAATTCAACGAAATTAATGAAAGCCACGAACTGACGAAAAATTTGATTTTAAAAAAACAACACAACTCAAAAAATTAAAAAAAAAATTGAAGAAAAAAAATTGACAAAACTCAAAAAAAAATTCAATTTTAAAAATTCAAAATAATCAATAAAAAATGAAAAAATGGCCATTGATTCAAAGCTTCTTTTGAAATTGTCAAAAATTAATGATTCGGTAAACACGTAGTTAGTATTTTTTTCTCGAATAGTTATTTAAGAATTTGAGCAGCTAGTACTCGTCACCATTTTAATAAAGAAATAGTTAGGTAGTCGTCGTTACTCATTCGATCTCATTTTAAAACCTAAACCGAAAAATTTGCCAACCCAGAGGAGGATAGGCAAAGGCATTTCAATATAATAAATGAACTTCTGCGTAATACCACCGATATGATGGTACCTATAGGTAGATTAGGTACGTATTATTACGCAGGTGCACTCAGTATAGTCAGTACAAATCACCTATACATAGATTCGTTACGCTTATCAGTTGGAAAATATGTATCAATGGTTTATTAGTAGCTGGCGAGGTGCGCTTTGAATAAATACACCAATAATATTCGTGACTATTATATTACGTGTATAAGGTGCCTGATTACAGTCGTGTGATTAACAAAACACAACCACGTGCGCTATACGTACTATAGGTTAGGTAGTCGTATAATAGAGGAAATTAGCCGCGTTCAGATCGAATGAACTTTTGAGTTTTATCCCCCTCGCCCTCGCACCGAATCGAAAGAGGAAATGCCTTGCGAATATACAGAATTCGCTCGAGTATGTACATTATCGTACATTAATGAGATAGTGGAACATGGTCAGCTGGTTCAGTGTCAAGTTTTCGTCGACTCGCATACGTTGAATGGATTTCTTAGACTAGTGTAGAAAAATAAAAAAACGAGGTGATAAAAAAGTTTTCACCTTCTGAATCGTCAAAATGTTACGTACCTAAAACGTGCAAGTAAAATTTGCACACAGTCGAGTTTGTTTTCTGCAGCGAATTCGATCGAATGTAGACGAATATAAATCAAATTCTAGCCAAAGAAAAAATTTCCAAAACCAACGTCATCGTTTGACCGGTTTCGAAGCATCATAAATTCGCAAAACAGCCGCGAGAAAATATTTATGAAAATCGCCATACCGCGATTCGTCGGTTTTTTTTTTTAGTACCCGCAAGTTTATTTACCAAAACATCGTAGGTATTTTTCAATATTTTATATTTTGTAATTAAAATTCTATCCATTTGCAAAATGAAGAAGACCGAAGAGCTATTAAAAAAAACTTCTTTTCGTACGAGTTGTGAAGAAAAATCTGCGGAGATCTTCAATACAAGTTCGACGTAAATTTGCAACCTTAGAGTCACCTTCAATTCGCTTGAAATTGAATACAGATGCTCAATATTGGGAACTTCTATGTCGTCGTTCGACAGCCAGTGTATAATAAAGCGATAGAGTAACATTTTCTTTTGTACGTGGTGATTTTTAAATAAAATCGATTCTCGTCCAAATTATAATAAAGATCAAAAAGTATAATACGAGAAAACACAGGACAGTGGTGGTTGGTGGTGAAGAGAGAGGGGGATCTAGATCATAATATTAATTGACTTCCTATAGTCTATTTTACGAGTTTTTCCCCTTCTAACGCAGAATCAGTGAATCACATAGATAATAGTGCGTATTTGCGAAGAATTGTAAAAACCTGAGGTCACAATTAGACCAGCCTCCAGGTTTAGGTGTATTTCTCTCTCTTATGTTCGTACATACTTCATATAAATACTGAAATTTAAACAACATTCTGGGGCATGGAAAAAAGCTCTTGTATAAGTATTGAAAGAAATACAAATTAACGAGATTATTACTGATTTAATAATCTGGTTAAAACCTGACCAAGGTCAAATGAACGGTAAACCCTGGAAAATGAATATGAGACTGATTTTTAGCAACAGAAAGCACAGCACCCATTTATGTAAGCCCATATCGTAACTTCATCAAAGGACAATGATTTTTCGCGTGCACCGAGAACCTGATTTTTTATGGAGTAAGAATGCTTGTCAACCTTGGGAATTTATTATTTTGATTTTTCCGAAATTTGAAAAAGAAAAACGGTCGTTCATTCCTTCAAAAAAAATTTTTTTTCGATCTTTCGTAAAACTGATTTTCTAAAAAAATTGATAATTTTAAAAATTTTTTAAAAAATTGAAAAATTAAAAAAACAAATGAAAAAAAAATCAAATAAAAATAAAACGAAAAAAATGTTTAAAAAAAATTAAGTAAAAATTTTTTTTAACGAATAGAAAAAGGAGCTAAAATTGAGATAAAAAATGATAATGAAAATCTTCAAGAAAAAATCACAAAAAAGGTCCAAAAATAATACTTCAACAAAACAAAAATTATTTCATCAATTTCTTCCCCTTTCCCCTCCACTGTCACCTCAACTGCCGAAAGTTGTCAAAACGAAAAGAACAAAAACGACACTCGGAACCAGTTACCGATACCGAACCATGCTCAGGTACTTTCACTAACAACTCATCAACTAAGTATAAGGTTAGCCTTGTACTTTACTACGGTATCCATTAGCCGACCCATCATGACCTATCTCAATAGCGAATTACACGTTAAAACGAATATTTACTCAGGTACCAGGCTAACACCTTTCTGGCTCGTTTCACAATAATATTTTCAGACTCGCTTCTATAATCTGTGCAAGAATGCAGAAGCGGTTATAATTTCTAAACGCGGAACAAACCGCTTAATGAACTCTATAAAATCAAAACATATGGCTAAATAACAAAAGAAAATAAAACAAACAAATATTCAATTAGCCGCGGACTCGGTGAAACAGGTAGGGTCGAATTTAATTCACGAATTATATGATTGTCGCGAACCAGTTGTATAACAATGAGCATTATTTAGAATAACATACTCATTTCGTGATTTTATGTACGAACATAAAAGTACTATCGTCATTGATAATATGTATTATGACGAGTTGTTGTAAAATAAATTTCTCGAAAAAGTCTGGAAATACACACACTCACACAGACACATACTCGTAAAAACAAATAATCAAACGTAATCGGAGAAATTTCAATTTTGTTGCAGGCAAACCTTCACAAAACTGTTGCCAAGAAAAAGTCGATCCCAAGCGTCACCTGCATGATCCGATTTCTTACGCGATTGGAGAATTCGGGAGATGGCAGTGTCAACTCACATTCCTACTAGCCCTGTTCAATTTCCCATGCACGTGGCACATATTCGTGCTGACATTTCAAGGCGACACTGGCGGAGATTGGTGGTGTTCCAGGCCGCAAAATTTAAAGGATATGCCCGTTTCGGAGTGGATCAACACCAGCGGCACTCTTGAAGTCACGCACGTGAGTAGACGTATAGACATAGAGCGACGTTTTCCATCGCGATTTCCAGTGAAAGGAATTCGGAAGCGGATCTTTAAATTTTTCCAAAAAAAAAATTACTTTGTATTGACAAAATGAATAAAAAAAACCAATTTTTTAGGATTTTTTAAAAAACTTTTTTCGGTAAAAAAATTCTATCTATAAAATTTTATCAATTTTTCATCAAAACAATAAATCGCTCAGTGTGTGGGAGGGGGAGGTGATGAGGTGAAAAACCAAAGTCAGTGGGTTGAAGGAAAATTCGATTCTCCCCCTCCCAAGAAAAAGGAAATCTAAAAAAAAATCACCAAAAAAAAAATTAAAAATGGAATTTTTTCAAAAATCAGAAAAAACTCAAAAAATTGGAATTTTCAAAAATTGTCTTTTTTTAGATAGAAAAATTGCATACGAGTAAAAAATTTAAAAACCAAAAATATTGAATGTTTTTAGATTGACGAAAAAAAGTTTGTCATTTGAAAAGTTTTACTTAAAGTTTGAATAAATATAAAAACTATTTTTTTTCAAATCGAAATATTAAAATTTTTCAACTCAAATTTTCAAATTAAAAATTTCTATACGCAAGTTCCGGAGTTCAAGGTTGTGTCACTGTATCACCTTGTGTGAGAGTGAGACTAAAATATCTACTCTCTACTCATATTTCACTTGCAAAGAGAGAGCCATAAATAATTCAAAGAATTTTTCCAAGTATTTCTTAATCGTAATAATAAAGCCACTATAATAATAAATATTCATGATGGGCAGTAGCATAATATTCTTCTATGCTTTACTTCGATACCAAAAAAATCATCAGTAATGCGTAAGTTTCCATGCAGGAAGAAACACAATCCGTTGCTTCATAACAGATAACAATTAAATTTCAAATTATAATTTCAACTCTGCTTAGTACTCAAACAACAATTTCGTAATTACTTCAGATAATAACACGCCTGGAATTGCTTTTCATTACGCACCTAATTAATTTAGCTGCGATTTCGACTCCTCCAGCCTAGCGAACCTTTAAATCGATCTACATAAATAACGCAAGTCCCTCATCAACCAACAGCGTTTCCGGTCCAAAAATATTTCACTGCACGAGGCAAAAAATAACCTTACGGAAGTCTCATCGATAGTTTTTTGACAATACGTCTAAACAACCGTATAATTTAAAGAACTCGTAATCGGTCGTAATAAGAAGGTGGGGGAGGGCTGATGTCAACGACTGACTTTATCGCTCGCTTCTCTAATACGTACACTACCTAACGTGTGATTTATTCGAAGGATACAAGTGATGCGTTACAATCTAAGTACTACTTACGAGACGGTGGCCATTATTTACATGTTGCGAGCTAATTGAAACAGATTTACTATAAGCGCATCATGTAACGTGAGAATGCACAAATTCTCGACACACGCGGAAGGCAAGTCGATTATCTTACTCGTAGCAGCACCAAGCACATCGTATAGAGTGCACGAACGAACGGCCGGCGCTAATCTTCGAAAATTAAAAAATGTACACAGCTCTCCAAGGTTTGAACTTGACATTGGCATGCATCGAAATCGAAATGGTTTACACTTGGAGCTATGTCTATAGCATGTACTATGCCGATACGATGCCATAGGCTATTCACTGATAGGCCAATCGGATATCCGAATATGAATACTAATCGACGAGGAAGTAGTCGTGTAGCACCAATCGCTGGTGTGTAATTTATGCGCATACTGTAATAAAACAACCATGCATACCGTAGATCATTCTACAAAGATTTACTCGGCTCTTTAATCATTAAAAAAAAAGTATCAGATTTAACGTAGGGATCTAAAACGACCCTGCTGACCGACCGCAATCGCAGACAATCGCACGACCTATGAGTATAGGTAAGCGTGTGTGCTAATTCGCCACCTCAATTAGTGGCCATTACACGCGTTTAAACGGTGTCCTAGAGAAGGTACCAGAATCTATATTTGTATAGTGAAGCGAAAAATTTCGTTTCCTGGTTCCGTTTTTTTTTTTTTTTTTCATTTTATTTCCGTTTATAAATTTGTATTAGATGAGATTTTAATTGTGGTTTTTGTGCGGTTAAGAAATTCACAATTTTTTTGATCGTAACCTCGAATGTGGTGTAAAAATTTTACGAATGAATCAAATTGTATTGAATCAAGCTCTAAAGTGAGTCATCTACGAATGAAAAAAAATTATACGAAAATTCCTTGAGAAAAATAAGAATCATTAAAAATTATCGTAAAAGTCAAAAATAAAATTCCTCCCTCTTCCTCAACACAAATTGAAAATAAAAAATTACGAACAAAATTACAAAGGATTTTCTCGACAAAATGCATTTTTGTGGGGGGGAGGGGAGGGGAGGGTGAAATCATTGCAAAGAACTCTACAAGAAATTTTTTTCTAAAAATGTTCAACTCCGAAAAAATCTTCAAAAAAAAGGTATTTAGAATGTTATTTTAAATTTTTGTATGAGTCACAATCGATTCGAAATATTTTTTTTGCAAAAAATTCTCAAAGAAAAAGTATTTTAAAAAACTTGGTAAAGTACCTGCATGAAATCTCTTTTTAAAAAAATGCAATTTCAGAATCGTCTATGAGAATATTGCTCCGGAAAAAAATCAGCAAAGTTCTCAAGTAGTTCTACAGAATCTATATACCAACCACCCCCCTCCTCCACTTCCAAAAAAACAATTGAAGGGCCGGCTGGAAAACGGGCGTTAGTCAAAAAGTATAGTTTTGAGAAAAACGCAATTGAAGTTTTCACTTCAGTGTATCTATACTTAGATAAAACAGATTGAAGTGATTTTTTTTTTCAAATTATAGTTTATTCTTTTCTCTTTCACGTCGCGCAAACCGCAA
>FIZT01027317.1:0-12864 GCA_900065295.1 Paracoccus marginatus | reverse complement strand
AACCGAACAGGGTACCGAGTTATTTAGATTTTTCTATTTTTTCTCCTGATTTTTTCATTTTTTCTCTTGATTTTTGCTATTTTTCGATATTCAACCCCCTATAACTTTCCGCCTAGTCAACTTCAGGGGCTGAAATTTTGGCTGTGGTTGTCTTTTTTCATGCTCTATCCGCCTTCAAAAAAAAATTTTCGATTGGCGTGTAATACTTGGGGTATAGGTCCTTTGTTAATAATTTTTTGGGAGATTTTTCATGAAAACCATCAGAAACATTTTGAAAACATTTTGAAGAAATTTCTTACAAAATTGCTGATCCTATTTCTCAAGAAACTTCCAAGTTTGGAGAGGGACAGACGTGGCGATATGAAATATTTCTCTTCGATAATTTCGTGAGACAATAATGAAACCGTGTGCTGCTTAATTCGCCTCGTCTCGTCAAAATTCGAAAGAGCCAGACATTTTCCAACATCGTACTCAATGCTTTCAAACCCCATCCCCCTTTTTATAAATTTCAAAGAATTTCTCACTCTATTAGGAAAACTATTCACTATCACCGATTTTACTACAATCTTTCCGCAATATTTTCAAAAAAAAATTGCAGAAAATTTTCCAACATGATTTTCCAACCGCACGTGCTCACGAACGTCACCCCGCGCACCTGATATTGTAACACCAGACAAACAGGTTGAGTATTATCATGGGTGTCTATCCGAATATAAAGGCGCTAGGATACTTACCGATGTAACGGGGGGGGGGGGCGAAGGGGCTAGAGGTACTCTATAAGCTAGGTACATCTCCGAGCCAAACTTTTTTTTTTTATCGAAATAAGAATGTTTTGGTATGATAAATAAAATGAATGTTGTTAGAAAGGAACGAAGCTGTAACAACGAACTTGTCTCGTATATCATTGGTACAAGCAATAAGTTATTTAAAATGGAGACCCTCTCCGGTCTTAGGTTTGTAAGATTAATTGCTGGCATTGTGCGAAGTCTTTTCGACACGTTAATTTATGTGAGTAACCCTAGCTGGATGTGTCATATAATACATAGGTATATACAAGCAGTATAACATGGAATACTCGAGCATACGCATATATCCCGCGTACAAATATTATGTATAAGCGCGAATATCCTACAAGTTTGATATTTCGATCGGTCTGCTCGACCTGGTGCCTTGCCTCGCCTCGCCTTGCCATCTGAACGATGACGAAGTGGAAATGACCCGGTCCACGAGCTAGACGATGAATTGCCTGTAAAAGCTATACGAGCACGAGCGAAGGGAACGAACGCGGACGTGAAGTGCGTGGAATTTCCAAGGAGGTTTTTTTTCCTTCTTCTTCGGACGGTTTGTAGTATACGTATACAGCAGCGATGGAACCGGAGCAAAGGATCGGGTTGCCATGGTAACGTGGTAAAATTTCATCGAAAAAAATATTCCATTCTGGATGGTGGCGCTGGCGGCTTTTAGCGCGCGCAACCCTCTGTACGTCGTATACGTTACCTACGTACGCATTTCCAGTGATTGATTTCATTATTTAATTTTACGGCCGCGACGTCGAACCGAGTAAATTTATTTACCCGGGCTAAATGAGTTTTCCTACGTACAGCACATTGATTCGAAACACGAGCTTTTTTTTTCCATCAAAGAAAAAAAAAGGAAAAAGGTGCGAGAACGTATAGAGGAGGACAAAGGGCCATGTAGGGGAGTCAGGCGCCATATACGAAAAAAATACCATTCGCGATAATACCCCGCCGAGGAGGGAGAGGGCAAGACAGACGAGCTGCTAAGTATTTCTC
The DNA here is from genome assembly GCA_900065295.1 of Paracoccus marginatus. Taxonomy (NCBI): domain Eukaryota; kingdom Metazoa; phylum Arthropoda; class Insecta; order Hemiptera; family Pseudococcidae; genus Paracoccus; species Paracoccus marginatus. The sequence continues at coordinate 11,071 of FIZT01027317.1, read as the reverse complement.
AATAATGTCTTGAGATAGTGCTTTTAATAAATCATCTCATTGTATAACTTTTTAGTTGGAATGTACATGTACTTATCTAGACTCTTAAACATGTACGACGCTGTAATAACAGCGGGGTGTACATTTCTACTTTCCTCCTACCCCCGACGCGAGTTTTATTATTATATTTTTTTTCCTACTCTGTGATGCGAGTTTTTTTTTCCTTCTTTTTGCTTTATTATTATTATTCTTCTTCTTGATCCTCGCGTATACATACATATAATATTCAGCGCGTATATTTTATATTATATGTGGCGTATATGTGTGCTGTATAAGTACATAGAGCGAAAAAATATCTATGCAGAAATGTATCTAAACTTGTTTTTCAGCTCATACCGGAGACATTTTCTTCGTACGGGTATGTATTTGCGCTGGGCTGCTTCTTGCGCTTATATTCTTATGTCGTTTGATAACATTTTGCTTCACCAACACCCACGCCCCTTTTACCGGATTCGTATATCTACGTGGTCTCTTTCCTGTACTATGTGCAACGCGATTGCTTATTAATATTTCAAAACCGCTTCGCCGTACGTATGCTCTCTGCGGAGTTGTGGCTGCGCGTGAAAAGTGCAGAAAAGAGATGCGATACGTTAGATTCATGACGTGTAGCCGAATGATAAATCAAAATTTCATAGTAATGTGTTCCGCCGACGCCGAAGTCTCCACGTCGCGTCGCCTCTTCGCCACTGATGACCGGGTTGGATGGTCCGGATCGAACGCGTCTGAACCGAAATTAAGTACGTGCCAAATGAACGTGAAATTTTTCTGCCTTCATTTTGAAAATGGTTGCGAGAGATTGTCGCTAAATATGTGGTATATTTTTTAGGGAACCAGGCCGATTTGGGTTCGGGCAGAGAGGACAGCAGCCTATGATGACAAAATTTCAGGGGTGGCAAATTTTTATAATTTTTTGACTTTGAAAATTTTTTCTGAATTTGTTCATTTTTCCAACAAATAAATTCAATTTGACAATTGTTTAAAACAGAAATTCCAAAACTCGCATTTTTAAAAAAATTTATCAATTAATTCGTAAATTTTTAAAAATTTGCCAATTTAGTCAATTCGTCGACTATTAGCTTTTGAAATCGTTATTTATTTATTTTTTCAACATTTTTTTTTTTGTTTATCAACTACCTATATTCAAAACTTCAAATTTTCAATATTCGTAAATTTTTATCAATTTTTCAAAATTTGCCAATTTTGTGAATAAGCATCAAATTTTCAAAATTTATCGATTCATCTAAATTCGTTAATTTTACTGATTTATCAATTTTTCAAAATTCGTCAATTTTGTGAATTTGTCTGTTTTTGTGAACGCTTGCCCATTTTTGAAAATTTGCCCATTTTGTGAATTTGCCCATTTTGTGAATTTGCCCATTTTTGAAAATTTGTCCATTTTTATGAATTTGTCCATTTTCGAAAATTTGTCCATTTTTGAAAATTCGTCCATTCTTGTGAATTCGTATATTTTTTGAAAATTCTCCCATTTTGTAAATTCGCCCATTTTTGTGAATTTGTCCATTTTTGCAAACTTGCCCATTTTTGAAAATTTGTGTATTTTTGTGAACTTGCCCATTTTTGAAAATTTGCCCATTTTGTGAATTTGCCCATTTTTGAAAATTTGTCCAATTCTGTGAATTTGTCCATTTTTTGAAAGTTTGTCCAATTCTGTGAATTTGTCCATTTTTTGAAAATTTGTCCAATTCTGTGAATGTGTCCATTTTTGAAAATTTCTCCATTTTTGAAAATTTGTTCATTTTTGTCAATTTGCCCATTTCTAAAAAAATTTCCAATCTGTGAATTTTTATCCATTTTTGAAAATTCGCCCATTTTTGTGAATTTGTCCACCTTTGTGAATTTGTCCATTTTTGCAAACTTGCCCATTTTTGAAAATTTGTCCAATTCTGTGAATGTGTCCATTTTTGAAAATTCACCCATTTTTGTGAATTTGTCCATTTTTGTGAATTTGTCCATTTTTTGTGAATTTGTCCATTTTTTGAGAATTTTTTCCTTTTTGCGAACTTGCCCATTTTTGAAAATCTTCCCATTCTGTGAATTTGTCCATTTTTGAAAATTCACCAATTCTTGTGAATTTGTCTATTTTTTGAAAATTTGCCCATTTTGTAAATTCACCCATTTTTGAAAATTTGTCCATTCTGTGAATTTGTCCATTTTTGAAAATTTGTTCATTTTTGTGAATTTGCCCATTTCTGAAAATTCGTCCATTTTAAAAAATTTATTCATTTCTAAAGATTTGTCCATTTTAAAAAATCCTCTCATTTGTGAACCTTTACCATTGTTTAAAATTTGTATTTTTTTAACTTTTGAATTTGGTGATTTTTTCATCAAATTTCCTCAATTTATTGTTCGAAACTTCAAATTTGCAAAATTTCCAATATATCTTAAGTGATATTTTTTATTCATAAACTTTTTGAAATTTGGAAATTTCTCATGATTTTCGAGATTGTTGTGTACGAACTGACTTTTAGTTTCATCTTTCACTTATTTGAGACTAAGTACGAACCCATGGTATTTGAGATATTGGATGGGTACCCATCCAGTATCTCAAATACCTGGTGGAAATTCCTGCCTCGTGTCGAGAGTTGAAGATATGAAACCATAGGCGAATATAAATTTACTCAGACAGAGAGGCATAGGAAAGAGTGCAAAAAAATTCATACACTCTCGGAGAGGATGAAAAATGTAAGGGGACATTAAAGGAAGAGAAAACCCGTAGCATATAGATACCGCGTAAGAGGAAAGACGACGCGATATAGATAGAGAGACGGCGAAAAAAGTGGATAGTTAAAGTTTAATATTTTGAACACAATCTCGCAATATATCAGTCGTTGCGAGGCGTCCTTTACTTTTATATTGCCATAGACGAAATAAATCTACAATAAGCCTAAAATATATGAAGTTATATGCGCACGCTTCATATGATGCAGCATCTACACCATTAAAGCTTCTGAAATGTAACAATATCTGGTCGTTTTTTTCTTCTTCTTCTTCTTCATCTTCTACTCGCTTCGCTTTCTTTATCATTCTACTTGTGTACACGTTTTTTATCTTATTCTTCGCTGCGATGCTTTAAAAGTTGGTGTGTTTGTTTGGATGTTCACGGCGCGGCGCAGAGTATACTATACATATACATACAGTTCTTTATGGATGCGGTGTTAGATATACATATACTAGCTGAGAAAGTACAATATAACTTGTGTATGTGTGAGAGTATATACGAGTAGGCATTGCGATGCAAAGAAGGAGTAAAAAAAGAAGAAAAAAAGAGGCAAATTTGAAGTTTGTTATTCAACCCTTGCATATAAGAAGCAATAATTCAGCGAGTCGTTGCGGCGCGTTTTAATATAACCGATAATATACGAGCGTTTGTAAAATACGCTCCGCGCGTCGAGCTGCGTTTTTGGTTTTTGCGTCGTTCCTGTTCCAGTACTCCGGTATATATGTACAGAGGAGAGTCTCGCGGAAGGAGCGAGGAGAGAGTGCGCCAGCGCTTGAGCGGCTTAAACCGCCGCTAGATGTCCTTTGGGGATGGTGGCGTAGTAAAAGCTTACGGTATAAGTGCTAGGTGAAGTTGATGTAGTGTTAATTTGGTCGGCTTGAATTATGAAGCTGGAATGGTTTTCGGGTGTGAATTTATGGGCTAGGAATGTTTGGCAAGGCGTACAAAAGCGTACGGCTTGGTATATAGGAGAACGTATTCCACGGCCCGATTCCATTGATGAGATTCGAACTGAGGTGGCGACAAGACGCGCATAGTCGGACGGTTCGATTGAAATCTTTAAATTCTTGAGGGATCGTGCGGTATGGGTATTTTTAGACCGAGTTTTTCTTTCTTAGAATGTTTGATGGCTTTTTGGAGAATTTTTTTTTTTCAAAAATAAGTACCTATAAGTACAATTGAAAAACTTACCATAAAGTTTGAAAAAAATTAGAAGTTTGAATGAGGTGCTTCCATTAATCTGAAATACTTATTTCTGCGAACATTTCAAAAAAAAATCCTATATTAGGTAAATATTTTCATCAAATCCCAATATTTTACATTTTTTTTCAAGTTTGAAAATCACCATAACTCACACGAGTACCTACCTATTAAAAATTTTTTTGAAAATTGGAAAAAAATTTCAATACGTATAAAATGTTTTTTTTTTTTCGAGAAATGTATGTTTTGAAAGTCCCTAAATATTTTCAGAAAAAGAGAGTCGAAATTGAAATGGATTTTGGAACATATTACAGAATTTTCCTAAAAAAATATTGAATTTTATTATTTTGAAATCTCACTGCATCATTTTTCAAGATTTGTTCATTTTTTGCTTCTTTTTTTCAATTAATTTTTAATTTTTGTTTTTAATTTCTTTTTCATATTTGTTTCTTTCAATTTTTGTTTGTATCAATCTTTATCTTTCCCTATTCCTTTTTTTCATTTTTCAAATTTTGAATTATTTTTGTTTCCTCAATTTTTCATCATTTTTTGCCGAGTTTCTTCAATTTTAATTCTGTTTACGTTTTTCTTCATGCTTCATCAATTTTGGTCCAAATTTTCGTTTATTTTCTTCAATTTTTGTACTTTTACTTCTTCAGTTTTTGCATTTTCAATTTTTGTTCAGTTTCGTTTTTTCCGTGCACATTTTCATTTTTTTGAGTAATCTTCATCATGTTCAAATTATCCATTTTCTCGTAATTTTCTTGTAATTTTTGTTCAATTTTTCCTTTAAAAGTCTATTTTGGCTTCGTTCTTTTCATTTTTATTCATATTTTCCCCTCTCTTCCACTTTTCAGTTTTTCAGTTTTGTTCTGTTCATTAACGTTTTTATTTCCTTATTTTTTCCTCCCTTTCCTCTCATTTTTAAATCTTTTACTTCTTTCGATTTTCTTTTTTTTTTCTTCAATGGTACCCCCGATTAAGATGGGTGAATGTGCCTGAGAGCTACTTTTCAAAACTAACTATATATCAGACATTATTAGAGATGCCAAAAAAATTTTAGGGTGGATTTTCCACCTCCCATCCCACCTCCTTTTCCTCACAACCTCCAAAATATCGGTTTTTTGTTGAAAAATTTAATTTTGGTACCCTGAACCAAAAATTTTGTCCGGGAAAAGGTAACGAACATTTGAGAATTTTTTCAGATTTCTCTCTCAATTGGAATCAGTGAAAAATCACTTTGAAATTTTGGTGAATTTTCACTGATTTTCAAAGAAATTTCACTGAAAATCAGTGAAAATTCACCGAAATTTCTGTGATTTTTTTCACTGGTGCAATTCTGACTGTTTTTCAGTTATTTTTCACTGATTCCAATTGAGAGAGTTTTTCATTCTTACAAACAGATAAGTTTTGTGATTTATTGCCCGTGTAATTTTTGAATTTTTAATAGATAACTGATTTGATTTCTTGATTTTGATCAACTGCTCAGGTTTTTGTGAATTAGATGAAAGAATGAGAATTTCATGTTTCGAATATGAATATTTCCATACTGACAAACCAATCAGTTCCATGATTTTGATAGAATTTGAATGAATTTTTCGATTTATATCACCTAATTTTCTTTAGTCAATGAGTCAAGCCATTCGATTTCAAAGGACTTGAGAAATTTCAATTTTTCGTAGTTTTTTTTTCACTATTTTCAAAATTTGATATTTTGCAAAAAAAAATGAATAATTCTGCCAATTTTGAGAAAAATGATAGTTTAAAGAGTATATATCAGAGTAGTTCGATTTGCTGAATTCGAATCCGCAATTAATTTTTTTATTTGACCATTTTTTGCTTTCGTAAAAATTCAAATAGGCCTATAGTCCTAATTTCGTCATTTAATTAATTGAGAAATTCTAAAAAAAATTCTTAAAAAGTCAAAATGGTTTAGAAAATGCAAACCTGAATTTTTTTCAATGCCTGTGTCAAAACTATAACTCTCAAGGTTATTCGAAATAAAATTCATGGTCATTTTAGCCATTTAAAAAATCTGAAAAAATTTCATGAAACTGTACTTTAGTACTCCTAAGCAGCTGCCAAATTTGAGAAATATCGGTTGAAAACTCACGGAGATAGTATTTTTACTCTATAAATCGCCATCCATTCTAGGCTCCAGAAATTTGATCAAATTTCAAAAGGAGTAAATGACCCCCACCACCACAATGAGGTTCCCCAGCTCTACTCTTGGAACCTTCGAAAAAATTATTCTTCAAGAATCATTAATTCTTGAAGATTTTTTTCAAGATAAAATGCCGAACAAAATTTTCTCCTTTTTCTAAAATACTTAGTTGAAGCATGAAAATAAAATTTTTTCGTCGCAAAATTTTGAATTTTCAAAATCTCAAGAGGGATAACTAGCTCTCCCTCGCCCCTAGCAAGTAGCAACCGAGTCAAAAATTCAAATAACCGATCCAGATTTCCAAAAACCTCTCGTAATAAATTTCGAAATCTCAACGAATGGGAAAATTCGGCTCTACCCAGCCCAATCCGCCACCTGTTATACCTTTTGCGCGCATTTACAAAAGCCATCTGACCTGACTTGGTATAATAGATGCGAAAAATTCGCCGCATTTGACGATTGCGAATTTTTCGTCGGGTGCTTCCGCGTAATAACCTTTTAAATAAATCTGCGAGTGTAAAATGACAATTTATAATGACGCTTTCGAGTACTTACTCGCGGTAATTTATCGCCATTTTGATGACAAACTTGGTAATTGATGAGTTATAAACGTTGAAGAAAATACATCGTCGGTGAAATGCTTAGGTACTTGAATTTACACGTACGTGTATCGCATTTAAGACTCGGGCACGATTTGTCTTTATACGTGTTTAGGTATACCCTAATAAGTGTAATATTTCAGCTGACAGTCGGAGAGTTTTCGAATTTTCGAGTTGACAGAATAATTAGAAATTAGATCTGGATCGAGTTACCTATAATTAGAAAGATGCTCACTTTTAGGTACGTTTAGGTGGGTGGTTATAAGGCTTCGAATGGCGGTATTGTAGATTAAAATTGATTAAAAAATTTAAATATTTATCGTTCGATGAGAACATTGAATAATCATTTGGTTTTGATTTTGCTATAAACCTTACCACGTTTCTAATCAAAATTTCCCTCCGGTCTCTATTTCTACAAATTTGACATACCTGAACGTACTGGCGTTTAAAATCTTCGAGGGAAAATTTCATACACATTACCAAAGACGTACTGGAATATTTAATTTTTTAATTAAGTTGCCCGGCGAGTAGGTAATTTTTTACCCAGTCAAAATACTGGTACGCTGGACGACCTGGTCGAGATCTAAGTTCACGAGTTGGTATTTAGATTAAACCCCGAGTAGGTACTCCGTACACATGCACGTACTTATCGTGTACGTTTCGACTTCATTTCGCAATTTGTGGGGAAAAAAGTTCATCTTTATGATGACCTGTCATATTTTATTAGTTGGATTGATCGCGAAAGCCATAGAGAGGTGCGTTATGCGGCATAGGTACGTACGTATACGTACATAGGCGCTGCAGGGGACACCAGTTTATCAACTCTCCGACTCTCCTACCAAAAGTCGTCATAAACATGTGATTAAAGATGGTACCGGACGGGACGCTTTTCTTTGTAGGTACACGCGTTAGAGTAGAATACAATTAGCCTTATCTATAAAAACTGATGCCATTCTACGTCTCGCACCAGTTACCAATTTTCCAACAACAGTGCACCAGTTAATTCGGTTCGCGAGGTTTTCTCTCTCTCTCTCTCTCTCTTACGTTTCACTCGTACTATTTTCGTTAGTAGGTATCTCGTATACCGTAGTGTTATTTATTGTGAACGAAGTGCAAGTGCTGCAGATATGACTACTACGGTTAAAGTTTCGGTAAGTGTGCACCATTTTCGAGTGTGTAATGCGTAGTAAAAAATATTCAATCGGCGAAGAAGCTCGTCGACGACAATCAAAATAATCCCGACGAGGGAGCACTTGAGGTACCTGGTGCGAGAGAAAAAAAAACTAATTCCGAACTCATCCACGGTTCGTTGATGGCAATTTTTGTGAACCGCGTTGGGTCCTAAATTCAATTCAAATGCATCGCTCTTTTTGACTTATCTGGGGCGACGTTCTATTAAAAAGAAACCCCATTCATCATTTTGTAATAAAACTAATGCAACGTTTGTCTTGCATTTGTCACCGTTTTTAACGTGCTTTTGAAATTATGTACGTTGCCGAGCTTGGCACATTTTTCGCGCGCTTTTACGTGAAACGTCAGCTTTGCTTAGGTTCGCAAACGTGTTGATGTGTTCAAATTATTTCGCACGGTAGTTGTTGCCCCTCGTCTTGAGCCAGGCTGGCGAGAAAGAAACTGGTATTTGCGAGTTAAGAGAGTAAATTATTTAGGAGATTGGGGTTTTGGTTAAGGTGATTTTTGGTCTTTTTTATTTTCATTTTTTTTTCGAGTGTTTTTCTGCGAAAATATCAGGGGGTTGATTTAGAAATATTTTCAACGTGAATTCAAAATTTTTGAATTCAGTAGATTCGTTTCTTTTTTAAAATTATCAAAATATGTATCATGTACCTACTCCCTTAAGATCTAAAAAAAAAAAAAATAGGAAAAAATAAAAATGGTTCCAAAACTTGAGCATGAATTTTTGAAATTTTTTTTTTCAACGCAAAATTCATATTTTTTTGCTTCAAAACTAAAAAAAAAAAAAAATCAAAAAAATTCAAAAATTGAAAAATTGAAAAATCTGTTGAATAAGATTTTTAATAGATTTTTATCAACTTGAAAATGGAGATCAATCATGGATTTCATGATATTGAAAATTTAAAATAGAAATAAGAAATGTTAAAAATTCATAGAAATAAATTTTAATTCAAATTTGAAAAAAAAAAAATTGAAATTATAACATCCTTAGGTACAATTTGTTTCCCTAGCGAACTCACTGCACGAAATTCACCCTTTTATACAAATTCTTCCGAAACGTTGAATTCTCTCGTTTCCTTTTTCAAGAATGAAAAACTCCATCGCGCTAATTTAATTCATGACAGCCACGCCGAAAGTGAAACGTACCAACAACTCTAACACAAAAGAATTCGATAAAAGTTGCAACTTGATATAAAATTTATTCGCCACCATCTCATTTGCGATTCAAACACATCTTTCCTTAGGTATAACTCGACACGATGCTAAGTGCGTATACTTACGTATATAAATCTTGAATATAATTTAGATACCTACACCGAAGTTTAGAAAAAAAAAACAAGCAGTAAAAAATTAACGTAAATAATTTCAGCAACGAAACGAATCGTTTTAAATTTAAAGTTTCTTTAAACATTTAAATTGCACCCTTTTCACAGCGTTCAAACGCTATACTGCAAGGTCGAAGTTAATTCTCCACAGCGACTTACACGTATTACGTTCGAATAACGATGCGAAAGTTACAACTTTGTGCAAAAGAAGCAGAAAAAATATTAGGGCGAATTTAAAACGCGAACGTATAGTTTTAATGTTTGTCGTGAAACTAGACACGATAATTTTCAAGATGGTAATTTTACGACTTACAACATAAGTCTTTTTTCCAGTTGCTTGGCTTGGGTGTTTTTCGCATTACCGAGGGTTAATTCGTTTAGCAAAATTTTACGCCGGAATGGACTCTCGACTAGGTAATAAATTAGGATGGGGATAATCTGCGGAAAGTCCTGGTTATTGGGGGTGGGTGACTTTTTTTTTGGTTGGAGGTAATTATAAGTGGTAAAGAGAGTATCGAAATACTTTTCTAGATTTTATTTCAATTTTTTGAGCAGGGTTGGGAAGTTCTGGGATAGAAATTAGACAACTCTTTTTTTGTCTTCATTGTGCACATTTTTTTTCAATATTTCGGAGTTATTGACGTTTTCAAAGAGAAAGTTGCACGGGATTTGGTTTTAAAATCTTCTATTTTTTTCAATTTAAAAGAAATAATAAAATTTTAGATTTTTCAAATATTGTGGATTTCTTCATTTTTGAAAAAAAAAACACAATATTTTTTCAACTTCAAAAAATTTCAGTTCCTCATCACGCTTTTCAAAAAATGAAAGAAAAAATACTTATAATTCTTAAGAAAAAATACTCGTTTGAATTTTGAAAACAATACCTAGATAAATGCAATAATTTCTTCAATTTTGACAAATCTGAAAAAATGCTACGTCTGGAATTTTAAATTGAAAAAATTTTCTATTTGAACTCATGCAATAATAAAAAAATACTAGCTAGTTTCAAAATGATTCAGTAGACTTTTTTCATTTCTTTTTTTCAATATTTCTGTTTTTCCAAATAAGTAAAAATTGATCAATTTTTGAAATTTAAGAAAAAAATTGAATGTTATGATGCAGAAATTTTATTAGTTTTTTAAAAATTACAATTTTTTCAAATTTACACAAATTACAATTTTGTATTCTTCAAGTGAAATTTTTTAAAAAATTTATTCTAAAAAAACGTGGAACTTTTATGCAATTTTAAATGTACGTACCCCAACGATTTTTAATTTTTTTTTTTTTTTTTTGAGTTTTGATAAAAGTTGATTTTTACATTTCAATCCAATATTTCTCACGGGCAAAAAATAAAAATTCCTTCGAATTAAAAAAAATGATAAAAATTCATTAAATTTTGAGAAAATTTTATTCAAAATGTTTTCAATTTTTTGAACTTTAAGTACGAAGTACCTTGCTGTAATAAATTTTTAGAAATTTTTAATCATTTTTAATTCCAAAAAAATTGAACTTCAAAAAATTTCTTTTTTTGGATTTTTAAAAAGTATTCAGTAAGGTTCCCACTTGTTTTCCCGAAGCCGAAATCCCGAATGGACATTTTCCCGAATGACCATTTCCACTGGCTAAAAAACACAAAAAATGTTGTTTTTTCATGAAGAGGTGCATTTTGGAGACCTCCTGTTCCCCTCCTCTTGCACCTATGGGGCTCAAAATTTTTGTGGGAGGTCTCCCACTCATAGTAAGCCACTCCACCGAATTTGGTCAAAATCCGAGATGTTGTTGTTGTTTTGGTTTTTTTGGTGCCACTCGT
>FIZT01027284.1:0-10992 GCA_900065295.1 Paracoccus marginatus | reverse complement strand
GCTTTTTATCTCAAAATTTATCGCGACGACCATATTTTTTTTAAATTGTTTCTTAAAGAAAATTTTCTCCTCTTTCCAACGGTATAAGAATTATTTAAATCCGCATAGTATTTCTATACGCAATTCAACATTTTTTGATCCAAGAATAAAAAATAAGCGCGAAAGGGTATAACTTTTGTAGGCTTCTAAACTTGAACGATTTCTAATTCGAAATCCATCGCGACGACCTATTACTTTTTTTATGGAATCTTATTGAATTTTTCGTGCCCTTTTCAACAGTATAAAAATTATCCAAATCCACAAACATTTTCGCAAAGTTATAAGGCTTTAAAGGTACCTTGGTTGATAATTTTAGTATATTTTGGGTATTTGTGCAGTCATAAGTCAGAATTCGTTTCAATACCCATGAATCTTATTACATCATTATTATGTATTTTTCATGCTCTTTCCATTGGTGTAAAAATTATTCAAATCTGTGAACTTTGAAAAAAGTCACGAGCCATAAACGTTTTCCTCGTTGATAATTTTCCTGTATTTAAGCAATTAAATCAAAATTCATCTCGATAACCTATAAATTTTTTTATATCATCCAATAGGATTTTTCAAGCTCTTTTCAATGGTGCAAAAATCATTTTGATCCGTAAATTATGAGAAAAGTTATGAGCCATAAACGTTTCATTGCAGCCTTTCTATCTCGCGTTTTTTGCTAAATTGTTGATCTTGAAAAAAGTGAAGTACTTTCGCATGGTAACCATGTTCACTTTTTCTCACGTTCGACATTTTGTTTTATCAATACGTTGAGGGTAGTTTTAACAACTTACAATTATTTTTACATCATCTTACAGGATTTTTCACGCTCTTTCCATTGGCATAAAAATAATTTCCATCCGATAAATACTTGAGAAGTTATAAACCAATAACTTTTTTTCCACATTATTTTGATATATTTCATCATTTATTTACCCATTAATCAAAATTCATCGCGATGACCCCCAGTTTTTTTTACATCATTTTATAGTATTTTTTCTCCTCTTTCTAGTCATGTAAAAATAATTTCAGTCTGATGAATACTTGAAAAGTTATGATGCGATCCGATTACTATACTCTAATAAATATTCTTTCAGTTTTCCTGCTGTCAGTGTTTTTTTGCTCTTTTCACTGATATATCCACTTAGATAAATTAAATTTCTTTTTTCAAAGTTCATTATTTTCATTAGTCATAATACTCATATATAAGAAATAATAGTAGATGGCTTTTGGTTACCCCTAGAAACGTGGTTACTTCGATCCGTGCACGCTGCACAGCGAACTGGTTTTGTAGTCGTGGGAGGGTTGGTAGGCGTGGCCAGTGAAGGACTCTTGAAGGACTGGCGTTTTTTACTTTGAGCAACTCGTCAGGGGCGATTTGGATGTTGATGTATGCAGTTGTGTATGCATATGTCTTGTTTTTGTTGATTTTGTTTTTTACGTGTTTCCCGATTGTGGCCTCGCCCTCCACAAATCGGGATTCAAATTCCGAACTACTACTTTTTTGTTGAGTAATAAAGTTCAAGTTTAAACTTGCGTATGCGTTGTTTATTGTTAATGTTTTGACAAAAATGGAATCCAACCGCACCTTAGTTATTGGTGACAGCCAAACAAAGTACATCAAAGTAGAAGATAACTTTGCTATATTTTCAAAATCTGGAATGCGAATAGATAATGTTGAAACGACAGTCTTCAAGAAAATTCCAGATGTGGAGAATGTTGTTATTCATCTTGGTACCAACAATATCAGTTTTGGCCACTCTTGCATTCAAATAGAAGAATACTACACCAACTTACTGGAAACAATTTTCGAAATTAATGCAAATTGTGAAATTTTTGTGTCTGAAATTTTGCCGAGAAGTTTCAATGGATTCGCAAATGCAGTGGTGTTTGCACACAGTGAACGTGATTGGTGCGACATGAATCGACGCGCATTTTTAGCGAATAAATGTATTGGAAATTTATCCAAAAAATTTTCAAGAGGAGTGCATTTCGTCGAAAATTGGGATTCATTCATGCAGAAAGGTTACCTCAGCCAGCCAAATCGTAAGCTCTTATCCACAGATGGCCTACATCTTCGTCCTGAGGGACAAGCTGTTTTGAAGAAAAATTTTTTAACAGCAATCGAAGACTGGTATAGTTCAGAAAATAAGTTTTTTAAATGTGATTTGTACGTTCCTAATCGAATTTTGCCTACAATTCCGGAAAGTGGTGAACTAGGGAAAATTTTGGCAGAGAAATCAGAATGTTGTACAACAGAAAAATCTGTAGCTTGTTTTGACTCGTCGAATAAAATTTCGTCTCCGATTTGTGAAAATGTCGATGCAGGAAAAATTTACGTAGTTAAATCGAAAAATTGTGTTACGACAAAAAAATCTGTAGCATGTTTGAACTCGTCGAATAAAATTTCGTCTCCGATTTATGACAATTTCGATGTAGAAAAAATTTACACAGCGAAATCGAAAAATTGTTCGTTAAAAAAATCTATAGTGTGTTTGAACTCATCGAATAAAATTTCGTCTCCGATTTATGAGAACGACGACTTGAAGAAAATTTCGACGGTAAAATCAAATAGTTGTACAACGAATAAATTTCCAGCACGTTTTCATTCGTCAAACAAAACTTCTTCTCCGATTTGTAGAAATGTTAGTGTTGGAATAAATTTGCCGCAAAAATCTGAAAGTAGCGGCATTGTAAAAAAGCTTACTGTGTCTATAGTTCATGTTATTCTTCTATGTTTACATGTATTAATTCTTACAAACGTCAATTCAACTCTAATTCGAGTGAGATCATTATTCTCTATTCCAAAATCATTTTTCTCTGATGTGTCGTTTGTAAGCTCTACTGTTGGATGTAATGGTGGTGGATCAATGTACCCGTATACGTGCGAATGTAGCGTAGTAATTAAAGACAAATTTTCCAAGCAGAGGCACAAAACTAAATGCACTCTTTTAAATTATGAAAATGTTACCAAAAATGATCCTGCTATCGAGAAGTCAGCATCTCATCACAAAATTGATTCAAATACTTGTGATAATTGTAATGCAAAGTTTAAAAACAAACGGTCTTTGTGGAATCATAAAACATATCGCTGCGGAAAAGTTGAAAAAAAAACGAAATTGACTTATCCTCGAAAATGTGATGACTGTGGTATTATATTAAAATCAAGGAATACTTATTCTGAACATAAAAAGCTGCATTGTGTATCAGTTGCGGATCACACTTTCTTAAAATGTAATCGAAATGGCGTAAACGTTATGAACCTATTTTCGGACCATGACTACCACTCAAAATTACAACCAAATTCAGATCCCTGTCACGATCACAATTATGGTAAACCTGTCACGTCAAAATTACAACCAAATTCAGATCCCTGTCATGATCATAATTATGGTAAACCTTTCACGTTTCCTTCTGATAGGAAAACCAAAAAAGATAAAAAATTCCGAAACTCAAAAACTCCAACTCAATTTTCTAGGCAATGCTCAATATGCTTGTCTCACTACATGAATAAATCGTCTTACTTTAGGCATAGGAAATTTTGTCAAAAATTAATCTCAAAAAGTAGGCTTGAATGTTTTCATGCTAAATGTGATTCTAAATTTTCTACTTATTCTAACATGTTTATTCATTTGAAGCACGACCACTCTTCAGCAGTGGACATCAAAAATCTAACTTTTTCAACTATGCACGAATTTTTAGCTTGGAAAGAGAAAGAACAGATTGATTCGTTCATGTATACTGTGTCAAAAGGTACGAAGAACAAAAAAAAGAAGTCGAACATTGATTATAAGTATTTCGTTTGTCAGTTTGACGCTGCTCGATCTTATAAAATACATCCACGTAAAACTCATATAAAAAGGAAACTTGGAAAAACACCATCTACTTTTTGTCCAGCCAGAATGCTAGTTCGAATAAACAAAAATGAAAATAAAATCGATGTGAAATACGTTACTACTCATTCTCATAAATTATCAATCGAAGATACAAAATTTCAGCGTTTGCCTATCAGTGCCTCATCTTACATTAAAAGTTCCCTTGAGCTAGATATTTCTCCTAAAACTATACAAGAACAAATTCAAAAAAAATTTATCCAAAATAAACGTCGCAATGAAAACGAAAAGCTTACACACATTGCTTCAATTTCGCTCAAGCAATTAAGAGACTACAAATATCGTACTCGGAGAAAACATTTCAGAGATAAAAATGATGCATCAGCGGTAGATAAATGGGTAGAAGAAAATAAAGATTCTGTGTTGATTTATAAAAAACAAGGTCAGTTAACATCAATAGGCAATGCTAAACTAGATAATTTACCAAACGCTCGCGATATTTTTGCTATTGGATTTCAAAATTCTACACAGCGATCTCAATTTATCGAGGGTGCTAGCTCAAGGGTGCTTTGTGTCGATGGTACACATAATACAAATGCTTACGATTTTATTTTATTAAATTTCGTGGTACCTGATCAATTTGGAAACGGATATCCGGTAGCTCATTTTATAACCAACAATGTATCCAGAGAAGTTTTAGAAATTCTGTTTTCCAATTTGAGTCAAAAATTTCCCAACTTAAAAATTCCTTACTTAATAACTGACGACGATCCAGCATTATTTGAGGCCTTAAAACAATCTTTATGCATAGAAAATCATTACCTGTGTACTTGGCATGTGAAGCGAGCATGGAAAAAAAATTTATCGGATAAAGTAAAGGATAAAGATTTGAGAGAAGAAATGCAAAAATTATTATTTGAAATGATGGACGAGGAAAATCCCAAAATTTTTAAAGAAAAAGAGGAGGTACTTTTAAAAAATTATTCGTTATTAAAACAAACTTCTGAATTTATTAAATATTATTCGATGTATTATTTGGAGAGATCTGAAAAATGGGCATTATGCTACAGGGATAAAGACCGTTTCATAACCAATACAAACATGTACGTAGAATCTAACCATAACATCCTGAAAACTCGATATTTCAAACGAAAATGGAATAAGAGAATTGAAAGTTTACTGGATACATTGTTGAAAAATGAAGGTCGACTTTTAGTTCAAAACATGAGAAATGTTGCTTGGAAAACACCGATTTCAAATTCAAAGAGTAAAAAGATGACTGGCAATCAGATTTTAAATAGGCACCAAAGAGGTATTAAAATTGCTTCGGACGACGTGAAAGTAATCGATGATAAGTCATGGCAGTGTCTTTCACAATCTGATAAATTGAAATTTTACACGATTACAAAAAAAAGTGAAGTTTGTACACTTCCTAAGTGTAGTTCTAAATGTTTCGAGACTGCTTGCGTTGATTTGTGCGAGCATTTGTATTTATGTAACTGCCCTGACAATGATTTGTTGTGCAAACACATCCATAAAATTCATGCAACGATGTACCAACCTAAGAGAGAAAATTTACAAGTTTATCCAAATTCCAATGATTCGTCTCCTACTTTGGTATTATTCGAGACACCTAATGCCGAAATGTCGATTTTAAATACGAATGACGAATCAGCAAATACAAATGATTTAAGTACTATTGCTTTGTGTGAATCAAATTCACTTCAGGAGCAGATAGATATTCTCAAAAAAAATTTAATTCAAGGTAAAATCAATCAGGAATTTAATCAAAATGCTACCAAACTTTTGAAAGAACTAAATGACTATTACTCAACTTCAAATTTACTAGATATTAATTCAAGCAGAAATTTTAAATCGAATGTTTCAACAAACTCGCTAACAATCACTCCGCAGCCAAAGTATTATAAAACTTATAAAAAGAGAGGTAGGCCTCGAAAAATTGATTCTGATAAAATCAAAAATTATCAATCAAAAAAAATTTGTTACACAAATCTTAAAAAGAAACCATTTACGGAACCTATAGACGAAAAAACTAAACTAATTGAGCCATTGTTTACTGTAGATGGACTTTATTCCATGAATCACCTGTACTTGAAATCTTTAGACCTTGGTATAAGTGACAAAGAAGTACAAATTTTAAAAAAGCAACACACAGATTTTTGCATAGGCTGGTTGTACGATGATGTAATTAACCATTTTATACACAAAATAACGATTAACGAACCAAAAATTGGCTACTTGTGCACAACTGCAATTTATTCAGTTCAAATTCATGGAATTGATCGCTACGACAAATTTTATTTTCCGAAAAAAAAATTTGAAAAACTTTTAATTCCATGCAATCCAAATGGTGACCATTGGATTCTTTTAATGATTGACGAAACTAAAAAGACGCTCAATGTTTATGATACTTTGAAAATAAGAAACAAATTTATGGACAATTTTCTGAACTTGGTACTAAAATTTTATTACAAATTTCGAAAAATTGAATTGGGTATAAGGTATCCCAATCATCCCAAGCAAGATGATAATAACAGCTGTGGAGTGTTTGTGTGCTGGTTCGCTAGACAAATAGTGACTAATAACAATACTGATGATTCATCAATAAACATTTCGGATTTTCGCAAAGAAATTTATGATACAATAGTGGAAGATTATTTCAAAGATGATGATGATGATACCTAAGTAAAAACAAAAAAAAAACAAGTATATAATTAGGTGATGATATAAACTTATGAGCAAAATTACATTCAGGTTGGATCTAAAAAATGGAGAAATTCAATTGGATATTCAAATAAATTCAATTAAAATGCATTTTTCTCTTTGAAAATGAAAAAAAAAATCCAAGCGGATCTTCTTGGATTCGATTAGACTTTTTAAATCAAATTTCTAATTGAAAAATGTCTATTAATTGGATTTGTTAGGATCTAATTGAATTCCTCCGCTGTTTAGATCCAATTGAATGCAGTTAATTTTCTGAGTGGGTACATTCGCGAATTTAAGTTTTCTTTATTTGTCGACTTGATTCAACAAGTATTAGGTACATATTTACATGTTACCTTGACCTTGACGCGTTTTGAAAATCGAATTAAGGCTTTTGAAAAATATTATCTAGATACACACGTATGTACCTAGACCTACGTACCTAGCTACATACCTAAGTCAATTATGATTCGAGACTCGAGACATTCCACGTTTGGACTCGAGTTTACTCTAAACTTCGTTACCATGTTGTTGTGATAGATAATTCTTAACCATACCTAAGTGAGACTTTCAAGAGTCACCTAAAGTACCAATTTGATACATTACCAATTACCATGTTGATGCTTTTAGGCACTCATTACTACCTAGACATCGACGACTTACCAATGATTTATGTATAGTTACCATATTACGAATCATTTTGTTGCCAAAATATGCTTATTTCAAAAATTCGATAAGAGTACCTACCGATGCTTGATTATTCGAATTTTGAAAAGAAATTGATGCACGTTACGCATGATGTCTCAATTTGTGATTACCTATCGACTTTAGTAATTTGTACCTATTAGGTACCTACTTCAATGCATAGTCAATATTGATAATCGTGGTGGTGGGAATGTTGAATTGAATACCTGGTTAATGATATTATTGTGTATTTTAATGCGTTGATTTTGTTTTTTCTTTGTTCAAGAATTAAGTATAAGATAAAATTATAATATAATTTAAAAAAAAAAAAGTTTAAAATGAAAAAATGAAAAAAAAAACTTAGATATACAACAGTAGGATATTTTAGTTTTGATTTAATATGTTTATTGTACTTTTTATGTTATTTTGTGTTTTGTTGCTGAATAATTATAAAGTTTGAAGAAAAAATAATAAAAAAAAGTTGTTTGCGGTGATGGCATAAATATTTTAATGCGTTGATTTTGTTTTTTGCTTGTTCAAGAATTGAATGATCAATTTTAAAAAAAAGAAAAAAAAAAAGAAAAAGAAAAAAAAGAAAAAAAAAGAAAAAAATGAAAAAATGAAAAAACTTCCTAGGTACATAACAGTAGAATATTTTATGTAAGTAATTGTGTTTATTGTACTTAGTTACTTACGTTATTTTGTTTTTTTATTGCTGTATAGTTATAAAATTGTAAGCAAAATTATAAAAAAAGTTGTTTGAGGTGATAGCAAATATTTTAATTTGTCGATTTTGTTAAAAAGTAAGATGGATTCATAGTTTTAAAAGAAAATCGATAATGTATAGCTACCTACCTACCTATATAATTATTTTTAGGTATCTATTACTATAATTTTATTTCCGATGTTAGTATATAATGTTATTTTTTTGTCAGATACTTAAGTACTTTTCGTGATAGAATACGTTTGGGTTGAAAGTTATGAAAAATTTCAAAATTCACTAAAAGTTTGGAAAATGGATATGTTAATTTGAAATAGTAAAATTTAAAATGCCGTTTTTCTTTGAGTATAGGTAATAGAATAGAACGGGTAAAATCAGGATTTCATTTTTTTTCTTAATGATGGGAAAACTATAACTGGCGGTTTTGATTCTCTTTGTACATAATATTGAATTTTTGTATCTATCACTTTAATGACGACGAAACTTATAATTTCCGATCTATTTTTAAACACACCTGCATAAAGAAGGTACTTTTCAATAATTTTTGTGCAGCCAGTCCCAAGTCTGGATAAAGTGTGAGGGAAAATAGAAACATAGGTAAATTTAATCATTCAAACTAGTGCCATGTTACTCGTAGGTATAATTAATCATTGTACCATATGATGTATCTATTTGCTATTATTGCGTTAATAAAAGTACCGACCTAAATTTTTCATTAGTTATAATTTCATTCATGAAGTGACGGGCATACTTAGATTTATACGAGCGAGCCATTAAGAGTACCAATGTTCAAGTTTTTTAAAAATAAATAAAAAAGTTAACAATGGTAATTCGCCGTGCTCTGGTTTGCACAAATGTATTTATTGTTTACAAAGAGAACTATAACCACAACTCAGTTGGTGTTCTTCCTAGGACCAGAACAATAGACCAAGACCAACATGTACACACCGCGGGTGGTGTTCAAGTACCGAGTACTTACTCCCTACAATACAAGCATTTTATATGACGTATACTTACTTAACCATTTAAATGGTCACTTTGCTTAGGAATTATGCGCCTTTCTGGTGACTTATTGACAATACAATGCTCAACATTTGAAGAAGAGTTGAGCCCTTTAGCAGATAGAACAACAAAAGAAGTAAGTATGCGTAAATATATACTGGTGAACTGAAAGTAGTGAACAATTATCAAATGCATAAAAAATGCTAACTGATCGGTCGATGCATGAAATGGATTTCTTTATTGAAGAAAAATATTGGCACGCATTTGAAAGGAATCAGGAATCTTTTATTAAAGAACTTTCACGACATTGACATTTTTCATGATTCAAGTGCCTACCCAAGTATTATGGTTATTAAAAAGATGAAAAGGACTAGTCATTTTCTATTCTAACATACCATAATATTAAACAAATTGAATTTTCGCAAAATAAATGTTTAAAACATGCATGGATAAAGATATTGCTTTGCACATTTCATTTGTTTTTGTTCAATATTTGCAACATAGGTACTTGATTTCATAAAAGGAGATGATTACTCTCGAAGATAAGTGAAAAAAGCAAAACACACTGACAGCGGGAAAACGGAAAGAATAATTATTAGAATATAGCAATCGAATCGTGGCCGATTTAATATATGGTTGGCGATTGCATGAATAGAAGATGCGTCGCGTCGCTGGTATGATCTTCTATACTACGTAAATTGCACCCTTTTGAGATGGATATGGGAAATTGCCAAGCGCTTGAACTAAATCCGTCATTTATAAAGAAATCTATCATCCATCTCGTCAAATTATCACAATTCGTAAGGTGTACATCGTTGGTAAGAGCGGACAATTTAATAGGTAGATACTAATTAAAACAGGTAACTGCGCAGTACACGCACGAGTGCAACTGTGCACGTGGCTGAGCAATGATTGATCACAACTTTTTAAATATTTATCGGATTGAAATCATTTTTGCATGACTAGAAAGAGGAGAAAAAATACTATAAAATGATGTAAAAAAAACTGGGGGTCATCGCGATGAATTTTGATTAATGGGTAAATAAATGATGAAATATATCAAAATAATGTGGAAAAAAAGTTATTGGTTTATAACTTCTCAAGTATTTATCGGATGGAAATTATTTTTATGCCAATGGAAAGAGCGTGAAAAATCCTGTAAGATGATGTAAAAATAATTGTAAGTTGTTAAAACTACCCTCAACGTATTGATAAAACAAAATGTCGAACGTGAGAAAAAGTGAACATGGTTACCATGCGAAAGTACTTCACTTTTTTCAAGATCAACAATTTAGCAAAAAACGCGAGATAGAAAGGCTGCAATGAAACGTTTATGGCTCATAACTTTTCTCATAATTTACGGATCAAAATGATTTTTGCACCATTGAAAAGAGCTTGAAAAATCCTATTGGATGATATAAAAAAATTTATAGGTTATCGAGATGAATTTTGATTTAATTGCTTAAATACAGGAAAATTATCAACGAGGAAAACGTTTATGGCTCGTGACTTTTTTCAAAGTTCACAGATTTGAATAATTTTTACACCAATGGAAAGAGCATGAAAAATACATAATAATGATGTAATAAGATTCATGGGTATTGAAACGAATTCTGACTTATGACTGCACAAATACCCAAAATATACTAAAATTATCAACCAAGGTACCTTTAAAGCCTTATAACTTTGCGAAAATGTTTGTGGATTTGGATAATTTTTATACTGTTGAAAAGGGCACGAAAAATTCAATAAGATTCCATAAAAAAAGTAATAGGTCGTCGCGATGGATTTCGAATTAGAAATCGTTCAAGTTTAGAAGCCTACAAAAGTTATACCCTTTCGCGCTTATTTTTTATTCTTGGATCAAAAAATGTTGAATTGCGTATAGAAATACTATGCGGATTTAAATAATTCTTATACCGTTGGAAAGAGGAGAAAATTTTCTTTAAGAAACAATTTAAAAAAAATATGGTCGTCGCGATAAATTTTGAGATAAAAATT
>FIZT01027281.1:0-10207 GCA_900065295.1 Paracoccus marginatus | reverse complement strand
GGGGGGCTAAAGCCCCAACTGAACATTTTTACATCAACTAAATCCTAAAAATATGAAGTATGTATTATATGGTCCGAGCGAAGCGAGGGCGAAAATTTGTGCTGTGCGTTGTACTTGTTAATTGTGGTATGCTCGTATGTAATTGCCTTCTATCTGTACGAATCGTAACTAGT
Source organism: Paracoccus marginatus (assembly GCA_900065295.1). Classification (NCBI taxonomy): domain Eukaryota; kingdom Metazoa; phylum Arthropoda; class Insecta; order Hemiptera; family Pseudococcidae; genus Paracoccus; species Paracoccus marginatus. Next base: position 10,034 of record FIZT01027281.1, on the reverse strand, counting down.
GCTCGTGCCATGTCTTACTCCTACCTTGTGAATACGCGATTGACTACATAATTCGACAATACGAGAATAGAGCCGAAGCGACACAATGTAGATACATTTACTACTTAGTACTTACTACAGCTACAGCTGCGTAACGTTACGTAGTCGCATATCTAGCTGTAGTTGCTATACGTATACGTACACGTCGTACGTAGTACGCACTACGTATTGTAGGTAGGTAGGTAGGTAGGTAGGTAGGTATGGTACCTCTAACTATGCATCCGTTGGGATAGATAAAGGTAATAGTGTAAAGAAGGCGAAGGCGAAGGCGAAGGTGGAGGTAGCACGGAGACTGTATATCGTCCCTCTAGACGAATAGAAAGCTTATTTCGAAACATAGGTCATTGTCAAATTGCGTTGCCAGATTTCACTTTATTTTTTAAAAGCCACTTTAAACGCTAAACAGTTTTTCTGTTCTATTCTTTTTTTCTTACAATAGTTTTTTAGTTTTTTTTTACTACATATTATCTTTATTATTATTATTATTATTATTATTTGTATGTACGAGGTACGAGTATTATTCGCGTTTGCTCGAATAGATATGCGTACCGTCTACCTTCGTAAACGTATACTCGAAAGTACGTGTAATATTTGTAGTAGGTACCTACTCGCTACCTACATCTATATATGTATAGCTATAATCCGTGACGTGAGGACGGAGGAGCTTTTTTATGCATAATATGATATGTATTCCGTACGCGTACCTACGCATACAAATACGAGTACGTCTATGTGAAGGTAGATGTACCGAGTGGCAAGTACCTAGACCTACGTGAAATGGTGTACCTAAGAGGTACGTAACCTACTGCGTAGGTAGCTAGGTTGAGGTACAGGTAGCTAAGCTACCAGCTAGGTAGTATTGATGGTACTTACTAGGTGCAGTCTTACCTCTTACGGTATACCTACTACATACAGTACATACACTTATACACGTGTACAAACATAAGTATAACTTACTACATACATGTAGGTGTGTTGATGAGCTCGAGGCTAGAATGCGTTTGCAGTTGCAGATACGTTCAGCTGCCCATTTGCGGCATTTGGATTTGTACAGCGTGCCCTAGTCGCGCGTTTAGCTGCAGGTGTAGCCGTTGATGTTAATCGTATGATGGCGGACACTGATGTAATGTGCGAGTGTGAGTATCGAATGGGCTTGCTTAAAATTTTGCGCGCTCGACATTGTTGGTGACCATGGGCGTCGTTATCGGCATCGCGTACGCCGCCGCCGTTTCGCGTACACATTGGCTGCTGTGGCTTTTGCTGTTTTCGCCGTCGTCGTCGTCGTCGCCGTCGCCGTTTCGTATTCTTCAAACGTTTTCGAGTAACTTTTGTCGGCCGCGGTAGCTGTAACTTGGAACAAGTCGGCCATCTTGATAAGTAGATCACTGTGGGTGCTTTACTTTTCTTCTTACGCGATACTCTACACTGGCGCTCGAATGTTGAACGTTTGCTTTGTCGATTAGCGTCGTCGTCACCGTTTCCATTCGCTCGGCATCGTTGTACTTTTAACGCTTTCAGGTCTTTAATACGCGCGTGATATGGTAACTTTGAAGATTGCACCGTCGTCGCCGCCGCCGCCGCCGCCGGACAGGTCCTAATGCACTTATCGCGCAAACTACGAGCAAACTTGGTGGACGGCCACAGCGTGTTACTGAACAAGAAAACGAAAATTACGGCGGCACTGCGGACGCACTTGCAGTACGCGTATTTCATGATAAATTACGATATGTACGAGTAACATCGCACACACCGAAACCGTGCAACTTGATTGTCGTTCGACTATGGTATCTACTACTACCTAATAGTCGTGTTTTCTAAATGTAGGTACCTAGGGTGAAATTGTAGGCACCTGGTTCTCACTTGGTTCGGTAGTCGGTACCGACTACGCTACGTCACGTCACGCTACGCTTTCTTTACTCTCACCAAGATATTCGTGTGCTACTGACAGAATAGAAACGACATGACGACGCGGCGCACAGCAGCGAGAAAAAAAAGGAAGCAGAGAAAACCGATATGTCGTAATCATGCTTCAGTGATGAAAACATCCTACCAAGTATAAGTAGGTAGCTAATACCACCAACGCAACGTAAGCGAGTAAGTTATACCGCTGGGGACGATAATGAAGTAGGCTCTGTAGGCAGCTAGGCATTCTAAGTACAATAACGACTGAGAATTTATTTATTTTTTCATAAAAATCAAAAAATACAAAATCAACAAACTTATTCGTATGGAATCGCTAAACGGTAATCACGTTGATCATCTTAAATATACAAGTGTAAGTACATATTGTAAGAACGTTGGTTCCTAATCATTCATTAATACGTATACCGGTACGGTACGGTACGATATGTATGTACAAATACATATGTACCTACGAGTATAAAAAATATGTAATATGAAATGCGTAGGTAGATATTATTATATGTATAGGTATAGATAAGTCTTGTTTGCTACAAACATAACATAACATAACATAGCATAAGAATTAACATAACGTAACGTAATTGTGTATACGTGTACCGTACCTAAGTAGATAATAATTGGTTGTGTATAGTACAACTGCGAAGAAGGCGAATAAGCTCTACTCGATTCGTATGGGCAGTGGGCACTGTGGGTAGTGAGAGGGCGCGATTTTAACTATCGATAACTGCGTAAACGTGGTCGTGTTTTGAATATACGCAAGAGCCACCGATCCACGTAGACAGTACATCGAGATTTCGCTCGTTGAAAAAAGTAATATCGGCATCGGCGCCCGCATTTAAGGTGCCTTTTCTATCGGAAATGCCAAGAACACGAGCTGGATGTAAAGTTGCCGCTTCGATGGCTTTAACTCTGCCGCATTCTGTCCATCATGATGATGATGATGGTAAATCGTAGACAAAAACATAATTTTACTCGTATAATGTTTAATGTAGGTACCTTATGGTACGGATTCGTGCGTTTCATGTTCAAAGTCATGCAAGTGCCAGTTGGTCTAGGTATTAGGTAGTAGGTAAGGTACTTACGATTGTATTGGTCGAACAAGTTGACGCATTTGTTCAATGGCAAAATACTGCCACACAACGTGTTTGTTCCTAATATATAAGCGCAGTCGTTCTGAATGTGTATTTCGGAATCGCCGATACGATGATTGCCTTCTTCCAGTCCGGCCGCTGAGATGGCATCGGTTACCAATACCAGCCCTTTGAAAGAAATACGAGGTAGATTACAGGTGCAGAAGTACCTGCTATTCTACCTAGTACCTACCGTCGTAATTTACGCGATAAGCGATCCTAACGGCTGCCGGATCGGTATGGCAGCCGTCGTTGATTAAACCGAAATAAATCGGTTTGTCGCCGATATTTTCCGAAGTCAGCAAACCCAATATTCCGGGATCGCGGTGATGAAACTGCAATATTAATACATAGGTAATAACAATGGTAATAATAATAACAACAACAACAACAACAACAACAATAGCAATGCGTCTTACTCGTACTTGTTGAAATAAGTATGTACATCTTCTATATTATGTATGTAATGTACAATTGTATATACATAAATATGTACCTATGTAGATACATCATAGACGCGCCTAGTATTGTGGTTAATCAATATTCATTTCTTACCTAGTACCTAGACCTACATACATGATAGGTACGTTATACATTCACGTATACAAGCGACTGGATACGATACGTCTATTACCCGCTTTACGTTTAGGTACGTACTCACCGGGGGCATAGCGTTGAATAAATGCGTGATGAGCGTAGCACCGTTTTTGACCGCTTCCTCGGCGGTACTTAAATTAGCTGCCGAATGACCTGATTTGAAAGCGAGAAAAAAAAACAACCAAACAAAGCAAAACACGTACTTAGTAGATGAAGAGAACGTGTATTTGTAGGTTGGTACGTTGCGTTGTAATCGGTATAAAGTGTACGGAAATTTGTAACGAACCGATGGATACGACAATTCCGTTATTTTTCAAATCTTTGATGGTTTCCAAGGCGCCGTCAACCTCCGGTGCAATAGTCATAATCTTCACGTTATGTAAATCGCCGTAAGTTTCCAAAACGCTATTCATTCCCTGAGAAGCGCCGCGCCATATGTTATACAAACGCAGAATAATATGTACACGCACGCTAAATTGTACTAAATAGTACAGAAGTAGGTAATAGATATATGTAAATAACTATGAGAAACGTACGCTGCTTAAAGAGCGAAGGTGCTTTTTTGCATGCGCTCCAACTTTATCAACGCTGATGAAAGGCCCTTCCAAGTGAATTCCCAAATTTACGGCGCCCGTAGTCTGCCCCATCTTGGGTAAAACCTGCGCAAAATAGTTGATCAGTTGATGATAAGGTAGCGGCCGAGCAAGGAAGGTATTTCTACTGTATTTATTGTACGGCGAAGGTTTCGAACAATACCTTACCTACCTTTTTATATGTGTCCGGATGAGAAGATACTAATGTTGGACAGAATCCGGTTACTCCGTACTGCAGAATACCATTAGCGACGATATTCAAGCCTTCCTCTACGTTACTCTCGTTGAATGCAAAGTCAATTCCAAAACCACCTGCAATTCACCGCATCACACTGCGCATTAATGTATGCCTAATTTGTTTTGTACACACTACATATTACGTACCTAGACCTGCGTGTCATGCCGTACATACATACATACACATCGGTATTCGGTATTGGCACCGGCACACGGGCGCGGCGCGGCGCGGCGGACGATTACTCGATAATGAATTAATGATACGATTGTAGAAGGTCTAGGTACTTTATGCGCGGGTACTCGCCATTTATTTGAATATCCAATAGTCCGGGCGAAAGAAGAGCGCCTTTACAATCAATTCTCTTGTCCGGTTCAACTTTCTCGTCGAAATATAATTTCATTTGATCCTCGATTTTGCCATTTCTCACGTACAAATAGTCGTCGGTTTCTATCGTACCGTTTCTTAAAATTTTGCAATTTTCAAATCTCACCAGTTCGTTACGATTTGCCATCATTGACACCAACACCTGTTGCGACCAAATGAATTACTAAAAATTAATAATATCTACTCGTATTCATTCGTTAAACGATGAACGAGGAAATGAAATGAGGAATACCGTACTTGAGTAGAGGCAATTGCAACGACAAAAATTACAATACTTGGGCGTGTATTATCTGTAACTCTGTACGTATACAACAGTCCAATGTAGATAAGTGGATACAGATACTGGTACTCGACGCAGTGATAAACTAGTAGTCTTCAATGAAATGAGGTGTGAAAATAACCGAATATTCGTTTTTGAATTTGTATCGGCATTCTTTTCCGTCACCACAATCTACACAAATTGATTTTAATGGATTATCGAGATTCGAGCATAGTAAAAAGTTGAGTACCTACAACAATACACGTATGTTGTATAATTATGTATATTGTAAAGTAGTTATACTATCAGTATTAAGCTGAAATTTGAAATCAAATACTGTAGAAATAGTCATTGTCATTCAATATCCATTGATCTTGAATTGAATTTCATTTGAAAGTAATAATTATTACCTTTGTCGATTTTTGTTTCCTCCTTTTTCTTTCATCGTGTCTGACACCTTCTTATCACATCAAAACAACTGACTCACGACTCAGCTGCTCTGCTTAACATGACAGAACGAGCAAAAATAGGGACTGGTAAGAAACGATATTTTCTAGCGGTTTGGTTATCGGTTTTGTAGTAAATTTTCTCAATCCTGATAACTGATTGGTTATAGCCATGATCACCACCAATCAGAAATCGAGAAAATTTCACTACAAAACCGATAAGAATTGTTTTTACCAGTCCCTATAACTTTATGTACTTACGTTGGTAACACTAGCCAAGTGGGATGGAGTAAGGCGTGAGGAGAGGTGTTATGTTGTTATTGACATCGTCCAAACGGTCCATTCATTTCTTCTGCGTTCTCTTATCGTTATCAATGTCAAGGAGTGAAGAATGTAATTGTTAAAAATAAGTTTGCTTGCACTTTGCAGTAATATTTTTGTTCTTAAATTTGTTTCGAGTCGTATTAATTTAATAGCGACGATTCAATAAATACGTAACGTGTTGATCGCATTCGATAATTTCAAATTTTCAGCACATTTGTATGGTAGGATGCCTAGTAGATTGGATCAGTTTTACAGGAGCATAGTATTTTCCAGATATTTTACTAAAGGCTGGGGAAAGCCGGAGAATTTGAAAAGGTAAAATAGCTTTTCTTGTACACTTACGCTTTACTCTGTAGTCTGTACCGTGACTCCGCTCGCTGTACTTACATAATTACATAACATGCACTACACATACACATCACATCACATCTACGAGCGTTGGTTGATTCGTTTTTTCGTTTTCTGTTTTTCTATGGATACAATCAAATCAACTCAACTCAACTCGGCGTTTAGGATTTGCGAATTTCGGAAAATCGTTTCAAATCGCGAAACATGCTACAAGCTGGTTTCGTCCGATTATCCAGTTTGCATCGAGCGGGTAAGTGTAGTGTATCTATTAGTATTTGTACATATTGGCTCGGAAGGTGGAAAAATAATTGTGATACTCGATGAGCTTATATTCGTGTGTACGAAATTTCGTCAGGAAGAAGACGGTGGGAATTACCGCGTTATCGATGGTTATTTTTTAACGCCTTTCGCTCGTTACCTGCCGGAAGTTGTTCCTGTCGAATGTCAGAAAGCGTATTTTCAGATAATAGTACCGAACAAGTGGCAGTCGGAAAACTACAAACCGATCATCCTTCAGATCGCCGGCACCGGCGATCAGGTTCATATATCTATTCTATACATACCTACGCGTTTAATCGTAATTAATTACCGATCAATTTTTTGTATTTTTCATTTCGTTCGATCGCAGTATTACTGGAGACGAAGGAACCTCATCGCAAAACCTCTAATCAAGGAGGCCGGCATCGGTTCGATAATTTTAGAAAATCCATTTTACGGTAAAAGGAAACCGAAAGGACAAAAGTTGGTAGTACATACAATTTACTCTATTTTTCGTCGGTTTGTGAAAAATTAACGGTGCCTAATCGAGAATGCCATTTTATTTAATTTTGCTCGCAGAAGAACGATTTTACACAACGTATGCGATATATTTGTGATGGGAGGATGTTTGATTTTTGAATCTATGGTGCTGTTCCATCTTTGCGAACGATTAGGCTACGGTCCGTTAGGCGTTACTGGCTTATCGATGGGAGGACATGTGAGAAAATTTTTTTATACGAGTATTTTTTTTTTTTTTTGTTTCGACGCGCATACGCAATGTTACGTATTACGTACTCGTAAGTCGTAGTGCTAAGAATCTCGCTCGCTTTTATTTCGTTATGATAACGCGTGACGTGCTTCTTAATACGTAGATGGCTTCGTTGATCGCTGCATGCTGGCCAAAACCTCTGGTAGTTGTTCCGTGCCTATCCGGTACTACGTCGTCTCACGTTTTTACGCAAGTAAGAAATTTATCGCGCAGACTAATCTAATCGATTATTTGTGGCGGAGTTTTCATTTTGTTTGTCTGATTTTTTTTTTCCGGTTCGTTCGCAGGGAGTCATTAGTAGGGCGTTGAATTGGGATATGTTGGAAAAGCAATTTCATTCCGACTCCAGCTATAAGGAAGAGATCGCTAAAATGATAAACGTCGCCGATAAAGTAAGTTATTGGTTGAGTAAGTTTTTCGTGGGTAATGACAGTGGCAGTGGCAGTGGTAATGGTCAAGTCGATCGTCTAGCTAATAATAGATGATAGATCTATTAGCTACACTACGTAGATACGTACTTACGAGTCGTCTTTTGTTCTTGGCAATTTCAGGACGCTTACCGAGCCGGTAAAGAATTCGCCGCTCGCGCTTCAAACTACTCGTCCGAACGATTAGCGAATACGATTGCTCAAACTGCCGAACTAACCGAATTGATCGATGGCTGTGCAAAATACGCGAACAACAACGCCGAGTATTGGGGAACGAAGTGGCCCGATAATCGACTCGCGAATTCGAACCAACCGTGCGCCCCGCTCGCAACGCCTGCCATACTGGAGCCGTGTAACAGCGCTAACGAGCGGGTGGTCGGCGTCGTAGAAAACTTGTCGAAAACCAGTTCGTCGCTTGGTTTGCATTCGAACAAGTACGAAACGCTAGCCAGCGCCAACCTGTGTTTGGACGTGAAAACGGCTCGAGTCGCGCCGCAGCCACCAGCTTGCAACGGTGACGCGGACACGAACGCCAACGCCGGCGCCGGCCTTTCCGATCGTCGTTTACAAGACAAGTACGATGGCGTGGCTGATACGAGCGGCTATTCTCATTACTTTTACAATTATCTAGCCAAAGTGTTGCCATATTCGATAACGTCGTCGACGGCGAACGCAATGCGTTCGAATTCGAACGAAGCGACCATGAGCGAACGACAAGCGCTCAGCTTCATGAACGGCATCATGGACGAAGTGACTCATTTGAAAAACTACCCGGTACCGGTGGACACTTCGTTGGTGATCGCCGTTTGCGCCGACGACGACGCTTACGTGCCTCAGAAAGGCATGTCCAAACTAGACGAAGTATGGCCCGGCGCGCAAGTGCGATACGTGAAAGGAGGACATGTTCGAGCCTACGTTCAGTATCAAAAGAATTTCCGGTAAGTCGCGCCGCGCACGCGACGGTACTTTGGTATTTCTCTGCCTTTCTCGCCGCGTCGGCTCGCTGGCATCGTGATTTTCGTTGTTTTTTGATGTTTAGTTGTCGGTTGCAGATTAGCGATTGTAGACGCGTTCGCCAAGTACCGTTCGACATACTTGCGGACGTTTTAAACGTCTTTCGTTCGATCTCGTACTTATTGCTCAATGCGACGCAACGCAACGCTGCGATTTCACACTACAAAAGGCATAAAGTTACCTGTGAATTTGAAATGGCTCGTTCGACTTGCTCGCAAATCAAGCCAGACGTCACGTATGTATATATCCCGACCCTCTCACGAGGTATACCTACACCTACTTACCTCGCCAACGTCACCTACATAGATCCACCCAGGTATGGCTATCGAAAAAGTTGGTTTCTTAGAGAACGTTGGAAAAGAAAGAAAGAAAGAAAAAAAAAAAGTAATGTACAGTTGTTTCGAATAAAGTTGTTATTTGTTATTTGTTTTCCGAGTACTTGTAAAAATGTTTTTGCATTTGCACATCGTAGTCATAGTCACCTGTATATGTACATACCTACATGTGTAATGTTATGTAACATACGATTGGTAATTAGATATCTGCTACTTACGAGTGCAAGGATAGAACTGTTCTGTCTATTTCACGAACGAATAGTTGCGCATTTTTATTGTTTTGGTTCTGGTTTTGGTCATTACGATTTTGTTGTGTTCGGTTCCGTTTTGTTATGGTCTCTGATTTTTCCGATTAGTTTTGTCGTAGAGAAGAAAACAGAAGTTCAAAATAATGTATATCTCAGCAACATCCCATCGCAGGAATGTACCGAAGTCGGAATATTGGTGAAGGGAGGAGACACGTAATCTTGAAATTCTCTTCTCGGTCCTGAAAAAAATTACGTAGGTACTTGTCTTCTGCGACTCTAAAATCTCAATTTTTACCGCAGTGAAACCAAAATTTTACAACTAGGCAATAGAATTTAAAACAAGAAATTTTCAAACATTGAAGAAGACATCTACCCCCCTCGCTTCGTAATTATTATGTAGGTAGGTAAATAAATAAGGGGGTAATTTGAAAACAATTCTCCGTATTTCATGAAATAAAACACAATCAGAATTTTGAAGTGCAGGGTCTCGTTTTGCATGGCTCCTGCTATCACTGCGAGACCCGGTACATCCTACAGGCAAAACGAGACCCTGCACTTTAAAATTCTGCATAAATTAAGGAGTGTGTAATACAGGTGGCCTATGCCAGCACGAAAATAGGCGAGGGAGAGCCGGGTCTCGCAGCGTTAGCGTCATCCCTCTAGCTTGATTTGTATGGAACTGACGCATGGTTGAAGTTTCT